>JACEGR010009437.1:0-26645 GCA_014170235.1 Listronotus bonariensis
CATATAAACAAATACATACCTACATAACCTCACAATCAGAGGCTTTGGTTGTGGTTATAAATGCTGCATTTTGCGAAAGCTTTTAGTAATGACGTCAGCCTTAAAACGCTTTAAACCAGGTTCAGAACATTTCATTTCAAAAAATATGGTTTAAGGTTGGTAATACTGGTACCTATGTCATTAGAAGTTACGGATGGCGATGAGTAATGTATACGTTTTTGTATGTCGTTTTGGTTTGTGTTAAATAAAAAATAATTTAACCCGAAATTCGTGTTATTCAAATAACGCTGCTTAAAACCTCATATTTTGCTGGTGCTGAAGATTTGCAAAACACTTTAAGTATAGCCCAGATCTGGGTAAAGACTGAAGTAAACAATCCTTCTCAAAAGCACATAGCCTCTGACAGAGCCTGATTACATATATTTTAGTTAAATAAAAAAAACATCGCTAAAACACGCATTACGTACTTGGAAAACATCATCTAATCGCGTCTCTGTCCTGCCATAAAAAATTATCCTTGCCGTAAGGAATTATAAGCTCGTCGCATCTAATATTTTTTGCTGCACTCGGAATCATTGTTCGCAAACGGGTTTGTTATGATCATTGCCTACTTAGCGGCATCCCTTCAGAATGAAATAAATCTGGTCCCAGCTTTATGTAGAGATGCTTTAAAAAACGAGAAACATTTTTAGTAGGTATATTTCAAAATTAAGGAACACTGAGTAAAAACAAACTTTTCCTGAAAAATTGTTTTATACGTCGAAAGCCTTATAGCCAGAGATATATTATCTACAGAAAGTATTTGATCTTTTTCTCAGGGTTGCGTTAAAAGTTACGATCCTAACTTAACGTTTTCTTATGGAACACCCTGTATACTTTTTACTAATTAATAGTCCTTGTCACTACAATAACAAATATATATAAATATAGTATCATTATCACTTACAGTTTGTAAAATATTTAAATATTATTATTTGTTTTTGAGCGCACCCCGTATAAACACCTCCTTTTCCAATAATATTTTAAATTAATAATTAAATGTAATAATTTAAATATTTTTTATGATATATACGAACCTTAATATCCTCCTAAAAGTATAAACACAGTAAAAAAGTTGTGGTTTTTAAAAGAGCCAAGTTCTTTTAAATCATCTTCTTACTTTTAAATTTGGTTATGTGGGGATGATGCCATTAGGTTATTAGGTGTAATATTGTTTTTCTTCTAAGCCCCTAGTCTGTAGCATATTTTTTAAAAGAGGTAATTTTTTTGTATTTATAGCGTTCTTGTTAACATAAGTCCAATTCAGAATGTTTAAATTTTAAAATAAATTTATATTTTATTATAATAAGTCATAAAAAAGGTTTAATCAAATTAAATTATATTTTTAAAAACACAGAAACATTTTAGTGATGAGCATATACATATGTAGGTATTAATGTTTGTTTATTGTGTTCATTGTGATTAAACTTTTAAAAGTATATTTTTACTGTGTTTATACTTTTAAGAGTATATTAGGGTTAGTATAAACCATAAAAAATATCTTAATTATTAATTTAAAATAATATTCTAAAAGATGGTGTTTATATGGGGTATGCTCAAAAACAAATATTAAAATTTAAATATTAAAAAAACTATAAGAGATAATGATATTATGTTAAAATTGTCTTTATAGTTTTTTGCTCTTTCTTATATTAAAGGATATATAAGGTAAAATTAAAAACGACAATTTTTTCAATTTCCCTCGTATCTTTTAGATAAATAATTTTATTAAAATTCAGACTACCCCTTTTAAGTTTCTCCAAAATCGAGCCCATAACACCTACATCGGTTTTTTAATAACTCCAGTAATAACTGAGATAGCCTATAAAAACGCCCAATTTTGCCCACCCTATACTTTAACCAATTTCTTCGTAAATCTAATTTTGGGTGAATATACAGTGTTGGGGAAAGCCAGGGGACTGTATTTTTCGAGGTTCTATCACTCCTAGAAAAAAAATTTAATCAGTTATGATTTTAAAAATAATGGGCCCGTAAAGTGATATTTAAATATTTTAATTACTTTTTGAAAAATCGGTCGGAACAAGCCGATTACGAGTTTACAGAGAATCGCCCTTATTTTTTTAAAAACCGTTATTTTAAATTTACCGGCCGTTTCTATTTATCAGCTTTTATTAATTGTAAATAGCTGTTGTGTTATTTTATCTGAATGTAGGACCACATTTACCAATTTAGCATACCGTTGATAGGAGTTAACCTCCTGAGAACCGAGGTGTCCATTTAAATGGACACTTAGTTTTAAATTTTTATTTCACAAGATATTAATAACGCCGCCACTCCCTCGGTCCAACGTAGTGGACATTTGTACCAGTGCGGCAACGGCGCGGCGGAACCTTGTAGGCGCGTTTTAACGTATTTGTCTAACGTCTAATTTCAAGGTAAGAAGATAGCGAAGTTTCACCAAAGGAAAATTAACGGTAAGTATTAATTTTAATGCATGATTATTGCAATTTTTTTTTAATTAGTGGTTTGGAGTATAATTAGTACCTACATGTATAATTAGCTCTTCGGTAAATCATTTTGGGTTTGCTCCTAACCTAACTTTGTTATGTCCATTTTAATGGACGTAAGTTTAATATCGATACAAAAACAATATAATGTTTTTGTATTGTTTCAGATATTTTTTGCAACAAAAGATTTTTACGGCCAGGGGTAGATGATGACAAGTTGTTGCAGTGTTTGGAAGACTCAGATTTGGACTTATCTAATAATAAGAATTATGAGATCGAAGATTTAGAAGAAATTTTTTGACTCAGCGACCAGAGTATTAACCTCCAGAAGATTAACCCTTCGAGGTGCAAGAGCAAGAAACGTCAGATGATCAACCGCTAAGCGAAATTAAAAGAAGACTTGACGAACAGAAAGCTGCCGATGATGCTAAACGTAAATTTTGGAAAAAGATGGGCCCGTTTGTTCCGGCAAAAGTTTAACATTGTTGGCCCTACAGATACATTCTATCAGAGACAAACTTAAAAATTGAGGATTACATTTCTACACATTTTGATGACAAAGTCTATAAAAATATTTGCAGCTGCACAAATGTTAGGTAATTAGGCGAGAAAGGAAAGCCAAAGCTGAAATATTTAACCCTAGAGTGGTCGCGCTACTGTCTCTCAGACCGTGCAGCCCGGAATATGGTCTTAATTTTTGAACGCGCTCTATTACAAGTCTAGCGTGACAGAAGTCTGTTTGAAATATGTAGATTAGCAGTTAGTAAGAGCCTGCGCATCGTCGAGTACGGGTATAACTTGTTAAGTCGCTTTATGGTCTCTCGGACCAGGGTGACTTATTTTTGTAAATCGTAGTATTTCATTTCTTAACAAGTTTGTTGTTGCTTCTAAATATTTTTTTTTTTGCAGAAATGGACTCATATGAGAAGCAACAGGAACATTTACAGGCACTTTTAACTGATATGTTGAATGAGCCGAATTCTGGCGAACATTCACTTTTCTATTACAATGATGCTGCAGATGATCAATCGGATATAGAAGAATCTGATCACGAAGAACTTCTAACACATGACAGAGATTCTGAACCAGATGTCAGCGACGGAGAGGAAAATGATTTTGCTAGCAACAATTTGTCTTTTATTGGTAAGACAAATTCACTGGTTATCTGTTTAGGCTAATTATTTACCTATTTTAGGCAAGGATAAAAAAACGTACTGGAAGAAGTATCTTCTTTCTAAAAAAATGTAAAAACTAGAGGCGAAAATATTATTAGACGACTTGCGGGTTCAACATCTGCCACCAATTTGTTAAAAAAGCCGACCGAAATACGGAAATATTTTATTACCGATGATAGGGTTGATGTTATTGTCAAATCTACAAATACCTACATTGATTTATAAGTGGAAACTTTTTTAGAGATAGAGACTCCAATTTCACAAACCCAGTAAAATTTTGAGCATTTATAGGTCTATTAAACTTGGCAGGATTATGTAAGGCAAACCGAATGAACGCCGCGGATATGTGGCAAACTAACGGCTATGGTATAGAAATATTTCGCCTGACCATGTCCCTACACAGGTTTAGATCCCTCTTGCGTTGCACCCGTTTTGATAATAAAAATACCAGGCAGAAACGAAGACAACAAGACAAATTGGCTTCCATTCGCAATATTTTTGATCAATTCGTAAATAATTTCGAAAAGGGATATTACCTTTCTAAATATGTCACAGTGGACGAAATGCTTCCTGGGTTCCGAGGAAGATGCCCTTTTCGTATTTACATTCCTTTAACGCCAAATAAGTATGAGATCAAGATATTTGCATTATGCGATGCTAAAATGTACTACGTCTCAAAAATAGAAATTTACGTTGGAGAACAGCCTGATGGACCCTTCAGAAAATCTAATTCCCCAGCAGATGTAGTTTTGAAACTTTGCGATCATCTGAAGGGATCTTCAAGAAATTTAACCATTGACAATTGGTTTACGTCATTTCCACTTTTGAAGACTCTTTTAGAGGAAGTGACGGTAATTCGTACAGTACGGAAAAATAAGAAGGAACTACCAGTTGAATTGTCAAACCCTGCGAAAAGACCAGAATATACACATACATCGATGTTTGCGTATAATAAGACGTGCACATTGGTCTCGTATATACGAAAACAAAAGAAAAATGTACTTCTTTTATCAAGTTACTGGAAATTTTGGTAAGCCTGCTATTTTCATAATACAAAAGGCGACGTTGATACATGTGACCGACTATGTGCCAATTACGATTGTTCCAGAAATACACGTAGATGGCCAATGGTTATATTTTTTCCATGCTAAATGTGACTGGCATAATTTCGCAAGTGGTTTATACTAGTAACAATTCCGGCACAAGAAATCTGCAACGAATTTTTTAAAAGAAATGGCAAATGGTTTGATTTTTCCACATTTGCAAAATCGCGCAAATATACTGTCTCTTCCTAAAAGTCTTCGGTTTCGACAGCACGAAATATGCAAAATAGCTCATGAGAAACCTAAATTACCAGGTGGTGTGGTGACCCAAGATTTTAACAGAAAGATTTCTTTAGGATCCTTTTTTTTATTATTTCGACGGAAATTATTTTTAAATATTTTTTGTAAAATAAAATAAAGTAAAAATAAATCAAACATCCAAATGATGAAATGATTCTAAGTCACAATCTTAAATAAAATAAAATAAAATAAAAATAAAATCAAATGATGAAATGATTCTAAGTCACACTATTAAATAAAATAAAATAAAAATAAAATCAAATGATGAAATAATTCTAAGTCACTTAGCAAAATAAATAAATTAAATTACCGTAAAATATTTCCTAAGTCTTTATCCATTATTAAGATCACTCACTTTTAAAACTTGTTATTATCCCGAAATTTCACCGAATACTAAATTAAAATAAGCATGTTTGGCTTAACGTGGACTACGTATCCCCCTTTTTGTTTTAATTACCAGATTGTACCGGTTAAATCTAGATATATCCTAGTTAAATAGCTGCTTTGCACACGGTTAAAATCTTAGGTCACTACTAGTCTTGGGCAAATTATCGATATGTGATAAACCGATTCCGCGGAAATAAATAACCCATAAGTAAAAAAAAATAAGATATTTCTATTCTGAACAAGCAAAAACTGGTTTTTACTCTACCTAAATGTCCATGTGACTAATTTCTCCCAAGTTAGAAATAGAAAAAAATTATTAAATTAATCAATATCGAAATTTCTGTTAGAAAATCCATCTCTATACGCCAATCGCGGGGGAGGCAAGGCGGAGTGATGTATAAACGAGTGACTCTTCGCAGTAATAACATCTGTCAAATCCAAATTGCACAAGGATCCATGACGTCATCGATTATGTGTATTTGTGGTATACGTTAGTAGGTCGTTGGCGGGAGAGGTGTTTTATCAACTTTTAAGGTGACTTGGTCATTTCCGATATTTTCGGCGTATTATTATTATTATTATCTTTAGATTAGACTATATACTGGTAATCGGTTGGTTTTGATTACTTTGGATCTGTGTTTTTGTAAACACATATAGATCTGTTCCTGTTCTCAGTTCAATTTAACCTCTGTATTTTGTGGTTCCATTTTATAAACAATAACAATGTTTAACTGTGGTGTGTGTACTGATAAAGTTTATGCATCACGAAAAGCCCTTAATAAACACAATAAACAAGTCCATACAGTTTTTACAGAAGCATACTATGAATGTAAATATAAGTGTGGTGAAAAATATACATCGAAACGAAAATTATTTCAGCATCATACTAGTCATAAGAGCAAATCTAAAAGGCTGAATTTACGTGTGAAATTTGTGACAATAAATATTACGTGTCAAAATGTTCATTAAATAAACACATCAGGAAAAGCCACAGACATATCCCTCAAGAATCGAAAAACCAAAATATAACCTATGAGTGTTATCAGTGTGAATCCATTTTCCACAAAAAGGCAGACTTAATTTCTTACAACATCACGACTCATCCAACTAGTCATAAGAGGCTTGTATGTCCTATTGAAGAATGCAAATTGAATTTTTCAAGATATAAATCTCTACGAATTCATCTGGCATTCATTTATAATTTTCATCTAGAGCCAGAAAATTATGAATTTAAAAGTAGAGTAGGTAAGGTACTTTAATTAAACAAAAGTGTTTTATAAAACTTAAAAGTTAAATATAATATCTTAAGCATAGGTATATTTATATTATTAAGCCCATATAAAGAGTAACTAATTAAAATATAATAATAGATTTGATATTATTTTAGAATTCAATAACTGGAAAACTGAAAGGGAGCATTTGTCAAAATCAAACTATGTCATGGATACTAGTAGGAAGTGCTTAAAGACTGGCCACTTTCGAACCTACTATGAATGCCACCGGTCTTTGGCCCCACGAGTCACTAATAATCTCCAGAGAAATTCAAAATTTATGGGCTCAAATAAGATTGGTAAAGCTTGTCCATCCACCCTTTTGGTTACAATCATTTCTGAAGAGAAAATATTAGTAGAATTATATCCCGTGCATATAGGTCATTCACAAGAACTAGGGCGTTTAAGAAGTGAAGCGTGAAGCTGGGAGGAATAAAATAGCAGGTAAGGAGTAAATATAAAAATGTATTTAAAAAAAATACTAAGACACTCTAAGCTTTACTAAATTAGTTCTGGTTAGTAAATAAAAGTTTTAATTTTTTAGGAAAATTATCACAAGGTGTAACTGTGGATAGGGTTCTTTATGACGTCCGACAAAATGTACCAGATGACCAAGTAGAAAGAATTCATCTATTGGAAAAAAAGGATATCCAGAACATAATAAGAGATTATTCCATTGGATATGCAACAAAGAGACATAATAATGATGCAGTTAGTGTCAAATTATGGGTTGAAGCAATGAAGAATTTGAATAGGAACCCTATCTTGTTTTATAAAGAACAAGGTGTAGAAGACCATAGATTTGAAAAAACTGATTTTATTTTAATAATTATGACCGAATTTCAATAAAACTCATTAATTCTGTTTGGTCAAAATAAAATTTGTATTGATGGAACACACGGTTTAAATCAATATGGATTTCAGTTATATACAATTTTAGTAGTTGATGAATTTGACTCAGGCATACCAGTAGCATTTTGCTTTTCAAACAGAGCAGATACTTTTTTATTTCAGACATTTTTTCAATGTATTCATGAAAAAGTAGGTTTCATTTCGGAAAAAGTGTTTATGTCAGACGACTATCCAGCATTTTATAATGCATGGGAAGTAGTTATGGGAGAAGTACCCCAAAAATTATTGTGCACTTGGCATATTAATAAAAATTCGGTACAAAATTGTTATAGACAATATGCTGGCATAAATACAAATTATTTTTATTATTTTATGCAGTCATTGCATAAAATAATAAAACATTTTTATTTACAAGGTAGAAAATGTAAAAGATTAGATAAAACTATTAATGCTCTAATGAACTTGGTACGCGATAAGATGTTTGAAAAACTAATAAAATTTGAAAAATGTAAACATACTGAAAAAATACAGAAAATTAGAAACAGTCACAAATTTGGAGAAAATATTGTAAAACATCATGTAAATTTAATAGCTCAAAATAAATGGTCTGTACTTTCCTCGACAGATTCTGAACACAGTTATGTTGTTGAGAAAATAGCAGACTGTTGCACAAACCTTTGTGAACTTAAATGCCACATATGTGGAATTTGTATACATTCCTTTAAGTGTAGTTGTCCTGATAATGTCATAAATTGCAATATATGTAAACATATACATGCATGTTGTCTACTAAATACTCATACTCATAAACTAAATTCTTCCCTTCCATTAATTAATTGCTCTAAACCGAATGATAAACTTAAAGAGGATCTTGTTTTAATGCCAGAGCCTAGTTGCAGCAGCCAACAAGAAATTATTAATTCCAAGTTAGAAGTTATTCTTGGTTTGAATAATAGGTTTAATTTAAATGAGAGCGATGCAAATTCAGTTTCTAAACATTTAGACAAGATTATTGATATATATAACTCGAAAGGACAAATACATTTTGACACAAAAGAAAAAGTTAATTCTGTTAAAAAAATTGAACCTCAAACTAGAATGTTTACTTCCAAAAATAAGACAAAAATATTAAATAATCCACAGCCATTACCTTACGAGTCAAAAATTATAAAATTGGCATTGTCAGATGCTAATGTTAAAGTTCCTAATATACAAACAGGTTTTGATCATTGTTATTAATTGTGAATGAAACATTAGGCCTAGGTTAGATTCTATTTGTTTTTTAATAATTATGTTTATTATTATACTTTGTAATTTAATTTTGATAATAATAATATAAAAATAGTACTATAATAGAATACTGTTTTTATTTAATGAAAAAGGTTGAGTTGCGGCATACATACACATAAATAAATGGATATATATGTGTTACGGACAAAGACGATAATTCGGTCATTAACGTTATTGACCGGACATTGTCGTAAATATCGTTTTTTTTTGTGATTTGGGTTTGATTAAGGAATTAAAAAAAAGAACTAAACATTCGTGACTGTTTATCAATATTCCTCATTTTACTTGGATATTTACGTTATTGCCCGGCTATTATCTGGTCAATAACGTTAATGGCCAAATTATCGTCTTTGTCCGTAACATATATGCATATAAAAGGTAATGTTCCAAAGAACCTGTTACAGGTATTCATCATCCTGCATGTGGAAAAAAATTCTGATAAGATTAAGTTAAATAAAAGACAATAAACACTGCATCAAAATTTATTAATATTTTTTAATAGAGATCTATATTCCTATTTTTAATTTAAAAACTATGTTAGTATCAACACCTTCTCTTCTGGTCAAATAAATACGAAATATTATAAGCAGCTGTGTTTTCAGTAAAAAATGTACGTTATATCCTTGCCGAAAAAAAAACAATATAATCCCACAGAACTGATAGAAACCATTAAAATCTGTGACAACAACAATACAAAACCGCGGATTCTATATTGTGCTATTTATGTTTCTATAGGTTCTATGGGATTGTATTGATTTTTTCGACAGGGATTTAACATTTTTTATCTTCTCTTATTTATATTAAATTATTTAAAAAAAAGTAGCCCAAAATTAATTTTTTCTATTTAATATTCAAACACCTTCTATAAACGGGTTCAAATCAATCCAAATCTGGCGCCTTAGATTCTAAAAATGATGACGTCATGGATCCTCGTGCAATTTGGATTTGACAGATGGTATTACTGCGAAGAGTGGCTCGTATGTATAATGATACAAAGAATGGTGGGGCAGTGTGGTGATCTTATTAGATGACAATACATTTATTAAGAATGGGCGATTTTTTTATCGATTGAATCTTAAGTTTTCAATATATACATCTTTTAAAATATACATATTTTAAGTAAAACAGCTCTAAGGTTGTCACACGATACCACACTAGCCTTCTAAAAACTAGGTCACCTGACACATAAATATTGTTAATTTATTGCTATTTTTGCCTATAAAAGAATCTTTTTGCCAGCTATACAGACAGTCAGAAATCGCAGTCGAAAACTTAAGAACGTCGTGGCGGTAGTATAGAAAGTATATTCGGTCGGAAGAAATAGTTAAAGTACAGAAAAGTAGCGCGGTTTAAGTACCAGTAAGTGTCAGTGTAATAACGTTTTGTTAGACTTAAGGAATATTTTAGTGATAGTTTTGTGCATTGTACCTGGTGGCTCCAGATTTTGATACTTATATCAATAAATAGTGAACTTAAGTGAATCAGTGTTTTCCTATAAAAGTATTAGATAGTAATAATCTTAAAAATAATTTTGCTTTACATTTTGCTCCCTTTCAATTTAAATTTGGTGTCTAAAAGCACTTCTTAATAAATACCAGTAGTAACACACTGGATACTGCGAACCTGCCTGACAGTTACTATCAGCGAAAAGTGGCACACCTAACAAAGTGCTGAAAAGGCCTTTAAAATCGGTGGCGCTACATTGGTGTCAGGTGTGGGGTAGGTTTTTAACCCCTAGGACGACAAAAGTTATCCTAGGCCAGTACCAGTAAGCAGAAACTTGCCATCTGCTTAAGTGTTACTCACCAAGAACAAGGAAAAATAGAATAATGCCAGACCAAACCACACCTGCTGTACCTGTTCCTATCATTACAAATAACATAGCGCTAGGTATTGACTCCATACCTACCTATGATGGGTTATTTTTAGCAGCAATTGATGAAACGGCCCTCATAACTGATTGGAATGAACAACAGAAAGTAGCCATAGCTAGATTAAAGCTAAGAAATAAAGCCAAGCAGTTCATCGATTCAGAACCAAGCCTTAAGACCACAACAAGCTGGAACACCCTAAGAGATGAGTTACGGAAGCAATTCACACACCCATGTGTTTTGCTCGACAATTTGAACCATGTCAATTCAATTTTCAAGACGAGAATATTCACACTAAATTAATGCAACCAATTGAATACCTTAATAAATACATTCCAGAGAAACCCTTTGGTGGAAAAAATTTAAGGATTGAGGAAGAATGTTTTAATAAACGTTTATCTCGCGCTAGAAAAATCCATAGAATGTCTTACATTTGGTATAATTACTGCAAAATGGCGTATACTTTCAAAATGCATTGAGAACCAATATTACGACAGCAGACAATATTATTAAATGTAAGCTTGTGTTCTACATAACACAATCATTGATAAGGAAGGTTTTGAAAGACATCTTAGCGAAGTATCTATCGAAAATTGCACGGAAAATGTCGAAAAAAAACGACGGGAAGACCTCTAAATAAGTCAAAATATTCGCGATATTTTTGTGACATATTACCAAAATCCTTTATCATACACAAAACCCTAGATTACTTTTTAAATAATCCTGCCAAAATACTGTGAAAACATATTGCTGTAAATATACCTACATACTTACCATCTTGTTTTCATTTCGGTACTTATTTCCTTCCAGTATTTATCAATGACATTACGGTTGCTGTATGTAATTTATCCCTCTTGTTCCAAATAGCGGTTCTTTCAAACACCGCAGTGATAGAGTAGTTCCTTAGGGTACGTCCACTTGAGTTGCACCGCCTCTCTCGCTTCCTAGATCGCGCTCTGAATATGGTGAATACCATACTTTATTTTCAGAACTCATGGACCATAATGAAAAATTTTTCGAATATTTCCGCATGGAAAAGGAGACGTTTAAGTACATTTTAAACAAAATAGAACACTGTTTAAGAAAACAGTGGTGCAATTTACATCAACAGAGAATTTTCCCTGAAGAACGGCTCATGGTAACTCTGAGGTAAGTTTTCTTTTTTTTATTGGTTATACTGGTTTGACTTATGCATGGGGAAAATTTTAAAATGTTGATAGATTTTTTTAGCACATTTATTCAGATTAACTTAACAAAAACTTAAAGAAACAAAGAATTATAACTTTAAAACCCCTTACAGAAATATGTAATAGTAACTAGTACACTTAAACAAGAAACACGTTAAAAGAAACGTAAGAAAAAACTATTAAATAAACATTTGCAAATAATTTCTTTATATCTAAAGAACAAAACTTTACCAATCAGTATCGTTTGAGAAACTGCGCAACTCCTCATAAATGGGACTATTTCGTGGCTGTGCAGAAGATGCACGAGTGGTTGATGAATTGCTAGTGTCTGTGGTATGACTAGAACCAGGAAATGGTATGTACTCTGGGCTGTATGGATGAAATGACTCTTTTCGCTGTGTGTTTAAGTTGCTGGACTGCATGGACCTACTATCTGATCCATAAAGAAATTCCTCAACTAGCGATTGAACTCGATTTCTGAACCGTAACTTTAAGTGTTCCGGAATTTTGCTGACGTGAGGCAAAAGGCTTTGAAAAAACAATGCATCGTCATTGTTATTATTACATCCGCGTTCATTTATGACACGCTCCAAAAGGGAAGCCTTTTTTCCTCAATGGATATCATTTGCTGGTTGTATTTTGTATTTCCATCGGATCGCTTTCTTTTTCGCGAATATGTCTCTGATGATGGAGAATTCGTACACGTGAGATCATCCTGCTGTGTTTGCTGGGGACTTTCTTGAATGTGAGCCACTTGACTTTCTATTTCCTGAACATCTATTGTTGGCTCCGTTTCATTGCTGTCAGAAGCCATTGGTTCAATATCATCATCTTGCTGTTCTGTCCTATTGTTGCTCGTTAAATTTCCTGAAGAGGTTCTTGGCTTAATTATGCCCAATAAAAACATTAGTGACTTAAAATAAGGCCACTTGGACTCAGGACGACCACCAGGATCACCTGAACGAGGAGGGGGTGTTTTTCCCACTTCTACTGCAAATTGGTCTCTAAGATATTTCCACTTTTTTCTTAGTACTTTATCTGAAAATGAAAAAATCATCGTTACAAGAAGTGTCTTGAAAGTTTAAGCATAAATAAAAAAAAATCTTATAGGTCATAGTAACTTATTTATTTTTAGTATGCAAATATTAGACACTATTTTCTTTTGTTTTAGGTATCTTTCAACGGGATTATCATTTAGAGCACTGGCTTTTAGTTTTCGAATGGGGAAGTCAACTGTCGCTAACATCGTCAAAGAAACCGTGGAAGCTATATGGAATGAACTACACCCGATACACATGCCAATACCCACTACTGAATCGCTAAAAAAAAGCAACAAATTTCTATAATATTTGGAATTTTCCACATGTAGTTGGTTGTATTGACGGGAAGCATGTTCGTTTAATTTGTCCGGCAAACTCTGGCTCCATGTTTTACAATTATAAACAGTATTTCTCCATAGTTCTTCAGGCCCTTGTGGATGCTGATTACAAGTTCATTGTTGTTGACGTAGGAGGATATGGAAAACAGAGCGACGGGGGAACTTATTTAGCTTCTGATTTATTCAATTTTATTGAAAATCAGACCTTAAAGTTTCCTGAACCAGACATTTTGCCACACAGTCAGGTGGAAGCTCCATTTGTTATTCTTGCAGATGAGGCATATCCTTTGCTTTCATATATTATGAAACCATACAAACGTGAAGGACTAACAGAAATAAAAAGAAGATTTAATGACCGTTTATCACGCGCTAGAAAGACAGTAGAATGTGCATTTGGGATAACATACGCAAAATGGCGCATACTTTCAAAGTCAATAGAAACTTCAGTAGACCTTGCCGAAAAAATTGTGAAATGCATTGCCGTTTTACACAACACGATCATTGACAGAGAAGGATTGGAAAGACATCTCACAGACGTCCACATTGGAGGGCACAATGTCAGGTGGGACAGAAGAGGGAGATCTTCAACTCAGGCAGAAAACATTAGAGCTGCATTTGCACAATACTTTCAGAAATATCCTTTGCGTTATATGTAAAGAAATATACCTAATTATCATTAGACAATGATGTTATTCTATTATATATTTTTTTGTTTTTTATTATTATTATTTTATTATTATTATTATTATTATAATTATCTTATAATTTAAATGTCGAAAATATTAACATATCAAGAAAATTAAAAACTAACTTTAAAATATGTTGCATTTTTTTCTATAACTTATCAGTATTAATTATACGTAAAAATGTAAAAAAATAATTAACAGACTTTTCACCCTTCCCTGTAACTTATATTTTTAAGTTCTGCAAAAAATTGTTTTTTTTTACAAAAAATATTCTTTGATAGTGGCAGTCGCCGCCGCCGAGCAAATACAATACGCTAACGGGACACCCTATAATAACAAGTAATAACATACACTTTATTTTTGTCACTTACCATCATCTACACCCATTTCCACTGCTATCTCCTGCCATGCCTTGTCCACCAAATTGCGATTGGAGTAGCCCTTCAATCGTTTGTCCCAAATAACATTTTTTAAAAACACTTTCGAAATTAAAATGTCCTTATCAACTTGCATCCTTCGGAGTTTGGCTTTTTAATTAATAATAATTACAAATATTAAACACTTAAACTGTCAAAGTATCAAACAGAACTATGCCAATTTGCGTATCAAACACCGAGCGAGTTAAGCGGAACGCGAGAAAAGAAATAAAAATTCATTCCGGTAGAAGCCGATTAAGCAGGTTCAAGCAGGTTGCCCGGCGCACTAAGGCCACGCGCATCTATTGCTGCATACATTTCTTTATCGCGAGTCTGCCGCGGTTAGGCGAGAAGCGAGAAGCGGTGCACTACTGCGTAGAAAATAAGCGAAGCGAGATTCTTGCATTTGATTGGCTAACACTCACAGAAATTTTGCGAATTTCCATGAGGTATTGTAATTTCACAAAATAAATGAAATATTACAGGTTTGATGTAATATTTTTACAATAAATATTTATTTTTACGTATTATATTCACAGCAGATATGTAATTTTTTAATTTATATGTAATAATAATTAGTATCTCAATATACTAATGTAAATCTCACGAAACAATGTATTTCTACCGTTGCAGTTTTACAGAATTACAGGAAATTCACAAAATTTTCGCGAAAGTAAGTGAAATGTGATTTTTACATAAAAATATATGTAATTTTAACTAATTTTTCATGTAATTGACTTGTGAATTCACAATCAGTTTTTTCAGTGTATACATTGTTCACGTATTAAGCGTTTTTTTAAATAGTATACAACATATCCTCGTGGATATAAAGTGGATCAGGTAGGTTAGTCATGATCGGTTTCAATAATATTGGCATAATCATACCTATTTAGGTCAGTGTTTAAGATTGAGTATTCCTTTGAAGTCACATTTATTTGTTGAACAGCATTAAATTTTAAAATTGATAATTCCTTCAAAGAAATACAGTTTTCCCAAAAACTTTCTCGTACTTCTACATTAACTAGCATTTTTTTATACGCTGATAGAAAGTTATAGCGAGTCAGCTTAGCCATGGTTAGATTAGTTGGAGCACTTACAACCATTACTCCTGCAATATGTCATTTTTTCAGGCACTCTAACACAAGTTTTTTTGGGTCAGCTCGAATTCCCTGCAATAAGAATGTATCCAACAGTAATTTTTCATTTGCCATTTATGCAATTTAATAAAAAAAACAATGCCTCCTTTGCCATGGTAGTTTCATTGGCTCCAGTTCCCATATCTACATTAGCCATATGTTTTGCTCTAGCTGGGGAACAAATTTCCCATGTTGGCGAATATCCATCTCATCCATTACCAGAGAGCAAACAATCTACAGTTTCATTACCAACAACTGATAATTCTGGTATGAGGCAAACAAGCGTTAAAGGTCTTTTGCACATACTTATACGCTGCAGGTAAATATTGTAGGGATAAAACGAAAACCTTGAGCTCCTCCGAATATCTTTTTTGGTAAGGCCTTTTACTTTCTTTTCCTATAATGCCTAAGGTAAACATCTTGAGGCCATTCTTTTCTCAGTGTTACCAATTTTTGCTTCCTGCTAGCACTTACAGACTCACTATGCCGAAGTTTCTCAACCAATTTTCGTTTGAGGGAAGTCATATCACACATGCTGTAGTCAGTAGACAGTGGTAATATTAAAGGAATAGAAACAGTTGGGGGTGTGGTGGATTGACACTCTTGAGAAACAACCCCATGAAATTGGGAACAAGTACTTGGTATTGGCTCATTTGAACGCTGGTGTTAAAATAACATTTGATAACACCTTGATCTTTACGTGTGACATCAATTCTTTCTGCAAAAAAAAGTTATTTGAACCTTTTCCAAAAACTTAAATTTTACAACTGAATAAAAAAAACCCATAGTCAAAATAAAATGGACATGTCATATTTAATTACCTTAATACTATTCATACATTTATAATAATCACTTTAATACTATGCATAAATTTATAATATCCACTGTATACAGGGTGTAATTTAATCAATTTTGGTACGTGATCATGATATATAAAATATCTTTGATTGATAACACATTGAATTGATTGCTCTACCAGTTGGCGTAACTGTAGGCATGTTTTTTCTTTTTTGGTAAAAATGGTACGCCACTGATATTTTGGAATGTAAACATTTTTATTGGCTAGCTTGTTTAATTCTTCATAATATCCATCTATTGGATTTTAATTGTCCGATGCACCGTTTTTAATAAAATGATTAAAACAGTATGGTAAAACTTTTTTTTAAAATAAAAATTTCTTGGGGTGTTTTAGTTTATGCGAACTAACGGGAGAAAGAAAACATAAAAATCAGATATTTTGACAAAAAATCTTAAGGTAAAATTTGTTTGTTTAAAAGATACAGGGTGTCAAAATTAAAATTCTTACTTTTAAAACTATTTACCTTGACACCCTGTATCTTTTAAACGAACAACATTTTACCTAGACATTTTTGTGTGTACTTTCTTCAGTTATCCGCATAGACTGTGACACGCTCAAAATCTTCCAGCAAAAATTTTTGCCTCCTATCAAAATACATATTTTTATAAATGGAAAAACTTCTTTCCACGTCAACTGACGTAATGTATTTTAAGCTAGCCACGATTTTGGGATCTATGTCTAAATCTATACAATTATGAAAATTTCCCATTAGAATATCAGCTACTTTAGAGATAAATTGGTAACCGTTATTTTTAATAAAACAGTTTTAAATTTTTCAAAAATTTCTTCCCCAATTTTACCCTTGACATTTCTGAAAGCTGATTCAGAGTCTCTTATTATTTGCGTGCTTTCTGTTAGTGGTAAACTAGATGACTCCAATTGAGTGAGAGATTTAGAAAGAAAACCGTAATTGCTTTTTAGAAACGAAAGTTGTTGCTTAATCTCCTTATTTTCGCATATTTCTTTGGCTTCTAAAAGCGAATGAGAAGAATTATCTGCCAAATCTGAAATTATTTCTTTTACCTGAGAAAAATTGTCTGCATAATAAATTGCAGCTTCTAGCCAAGTACCCCATCTTGTTACAACAGGTTGTGGTGGAAGAGAAGTGTCTGGAAGTCTTTCTTTAAAAAAACTGTATTCGTGTAGGAGCCTTAAAAATACTTTTTTACACTGGAAATTAAAGTATTGACAAGTGGAAATTTTTTCTAATCTCCTCGGCAATCCTGTTTATTCCATCCGCTAAGCATGTTACATGTTTTAATTGTTGATAAAATATTTTTAAATTTTGTCCCGTCTTTACCATCTAAGGCGTTGCATCCGACAACAAAAGGAAGAGATTATCATTATAAAAAATGCTGCAAGTTCTTCTTGAATAAACCTAGTCACTGTAAGAGCATTTGTTTTTCCAATTGTTTTGATGCAATTAAATAGGATTTTGGTAACACTTTTTCACTAAGAACTCCGACCATTAAATGTGCGATATACCGTCCCATAGAATCAGTACTTTCATCCATACATATATAAAAGTAGTTATTTCCAATGTTCATTAGTTTTTTTATTCATTCAGGAATTATTTTACCTATATTTGTTTTAAATTACTTTTGGAAATCATTTGGTTTAACTCTTTTCACCTGAGGCATTGTTTTTGGTTTAATAATATTATTTTGTTTTTTGCATAATTATTAAGTAGAATATTTGTTACGCAATGTAATATTTTTGTAATTACTTCTTTTAATGAGTGTTTTATGCAATCGAAACCTAAAAAATAATTTAAATTCAAATAATTTAATGTAGATAAAGCCAAATTAATTGCTATTTCGCGTTGATTATTATGCTTTAAAAACTCATGCTCATTTTCAATTAACTTTGACACTGTTTAATATGAATATGCACAACATGTTATTACATCATGATAAGGATAACATAAGCCACCTCTATGGTTGGCTGATATTAAACTGGAGTTAATATCACTACCATTTTCATCGTCACAGACAAAGGTTTTACAGTAATTGCATTTAATTTTTTTTATAACTGAATAGGAAGCATTTCCAGCTATATATGTTAATACAGGCCAAAGGGTATCAGCAATTTCTTGAATGTCATCCTCATCCAGAATGCAGCTGTTTTTAAATAATCTGATATTTTTGTTGTATCAAGAAGTATTTCTTCATGGTCTGTAAAATCTAAATTTGAGATAATATTTTCAAAAGTTATGTCAATGTTTCCATAAACCTTAGATTTTAAGACAAGAGGCATAACACTCTGCATTCTTAATTTACTTTCACTCTCAAATATTTGTCTAACTGAAATGTGGTATTGTGCTCCTGCCTGTTGCCTATATTTTCCAAATCTCTCCTCCAGCTTATCGGTTTGAATTTTTCCACACAAAAAATATTTATAATTTTTTTTATACAAACAATATTCTGCCATTTTGATTAGGCCATCCGTTGTATAAATTAAAGCTTGTTCAGTTTCCTTTGTTAAATTTCCTTCCCCATTGTACTCTTTCCAACGAATAACCCATGTTAAAATTTTTTTAGAAAATCAATAATGTGTGTAGAATTAGATGTAATTGGTTCCATATATTGATTTTTAAGCCGTTGGCCTTTCAGTGCTGTCTTAACATTAATAATATCCCACCATGTACATATTCTCTCTATATAAAAAGCCGTTTCTGAATAATACTCGAGATTGATCTTTGGTCCCAATTCTCTAAGAGCAGTCACAATGTTTGAATTAAAAATTTGTAAAACAAGTTTGACATTTTGACGCTCTATTAACGTTGGATACAGAGCTTTTAAAGACAGTGTATAACCGTATTTTTAAAGTAGATTTTTTCAGTACGATGCATTTGTTTAAGGGCTTGAAAAAGATGCAATTTTAACACTATTGTCTTCAAAATCAGGGTATATCATTCTTTGAAAAGTCCTACTAAGCCAGTTATTTCGAAGATTTTTCATTATATGAACTGGATCTATAATAAAAAATAAAGGTCTATTTTTATCTTTCGGATGACTGTACATATTAGAAACCATGGCTGGACAACTAAATAACGACATTGCTTTTTTATTAATTGCATTATTGTCAGAAACCACACCCAAAACTTCAAATCCAATACTTTCCAGTTCCATTATAATTTTTTAATAAATTCAAAAAGAGATTCTGCTTTGAGAGTTTTAACAGGTAAAATATGCACAACTTCTTTATAACAAGATAAAATACTGTTTATCATAAATACGTGAGCACTAGTTGCACATTCAGAGTTATTATAAGCATTTCCCACTATGTTCCCACCACGATAATCCATATAGGGTTTTAGATGGATTTCATCCATCATTAAAACCACTGTTTTATCTTCTGGTTTCAAAAAATTTAGTTTAGACCTTACATAATGTAAAAACATCGAATCTTGTTGTTCTAAGCGAGGATCTGTTGGCAACTTTTTACACATTCTTGTAATAGTAGAAGCACATGGTAAAAATATATTTTCATACTTTCTGAAAAATTTATATGCATGAGGAGATACTGAATATAGTAAACCACAGAATAATGTTGTTTCAACATTAAATCTATACCCATGCTTATTTGGATGACCAAGAAGTTTAATTTGTTCACAAAGAAATTGTAGCACCAGTGTATGGTCAGGTAATTTAGTTATTAGTGATGTTAAAATCAAAATAATTAAATTAAGATTCTTTTTATAGACTCACCCATTGCCTCTTCTAATAACAATTTTGATGTGTTCCTAAGAATATTCTCTAAATCATTTATGTTATTAACCATAAGTAGATTTTCCTTATTCGTACCATCTAAATCATTAATTTCTACATCACCACACATTATTTTTACAAACAAATCTTGTTTAACACATACACTGCACTGAATATGAACCTTATTAGGATTAAAGTAGACAAAATAAATGGCATTTTCTCTTTTTGAAACTAACCACTCTTCCAAGGTAATACTTTGCACTTTACAATACAGTTCCTCGAGTGTTGAAAATCCATTTATTAATCTCCTCTTCTCCTCAGAATCAATGCTGTCTTGTACAGCTTTGTTTAATGCAGTATACTGTAACCTCTTTCTTTTATCATCAGGGCCTTCACGTCGAGTTGCCGAGTTGCTGACTTAATAGTCTGGATTCGACCCGGAAAGATACTTGGGACAGCATCTGGAATAAAAGAATACCTTTTAGAGTTACCCCTCCCTCTCAATGTCAAATTTACTTTGCATGTGAAAATAAGAAACCTAACTAACCTTACCACTTTTCAAACGAGGTCTTTTCAATGGTACTGTTAGATTTTCACCAGTTGCTTCAAAATAGCAAGTAGTTGATCTTTCAATATCACACTCCTGAAAATGTTTCTCACACACCTGGAAATAAATACACTTATACAGTACATAGAAGTAAGTGGTGAACAGCTAAATAAATAGATGTATAAATAAATCAAATATCAAGATAAATACATACCCGCGTATTTACCGTTGGCAAAACATCCTCCCTACTTATTGCATTAAGCCATTTTGCTTTTAATTCCTCATCATGGGGAAATGCAAAAGAACTCACTTTTGGTCCATTTTTATAATTTCCCTTACACAATGGAATGCAGCAAGTATTAGGCATCTTATACCTAAAATAAATAAAAGGTAAGGTTATAAAACGTACACAAAAAGTGTAATATACTTACTGGTTAAATTAAAAACACCATAAATTTGACAATAAAAAATTATTCAAAACTCAAAGAACACCAGCCAAAACTAAGATACCATAAAAGCCAAAACCAAACACAATAAATTTTACTCCGCAAAATACGAAAGATTGTCACCCTACTGTTGATGACTCATCGCTCGATTTCAAACGAGTTGGTATGCCTTGTTGTCTAGGTGGTGTTGTTCAAGCCCTTTAGCGTGACGCACAAAAATTTTGGTCACTGGAAAGCAACCCTGGATACACGTTTTTGATAGTCTTCTTTATTTAGCGTATAAATTACCAATTTATCAGTGGCAAGCACGAGAAGAAGAAAGCAAGCAAAAAGTTACGCGAAGAAAAAAGAATTTCAAGACGCTTTTAGAGCAGAAATGGGATTGTTAGTAGATAAACCAAAACCCGGTTTCGGTAGCACCAATGCTGAAAACACAGCGCGTTTTTTGAAAATCCTGAAGTTTTATCATAAATAACAGTAGTTGATATTGATATAATAACACGATATAAAGTTATACTTTCCACAATTTCTTTCGGACTCTTGATAGAAGCCAATTTATTTAAAGAATACTGCCACGAGACGGCTAAAAAGTATGTTTTCTTTGTCCATGGTACAAGATGCCTACAACAGTACATAAGATATTAATTCATAGTTCTGACATTATTTCGACAGCCATTTTACCAATAGGACAATTTGGAGAAGAAGCGCAAGATAGTCGAAATAAAGACATAAAAAATATAGAGAACAATTTTCTAGAAAGTTCTCAAGAACACAAAATATGGAGGATGTTTTCTATAACCTATATCACAGAAAAAATATCATACAAAATAATTCTGAGATAGAAACTTGTTTTAGGGCCCAAATACTCTTGTTGGATACCACTCTTCTTTTGAATAAAAGGCAGGCTTCTTAGTAAATTATAACTTATATTTTAAGTAAAAACAAGAGTTTTGTAGTTCGGATCGCTAAACTTTGTCGTAAACTAGAATGTGTTCTCAAAGTGGACGCAGGACAGCTTTATAGATTCTTATTATCAAAACTTAGATAAAAGAATTACGCGGTTTCTTTCTGTTTAAATAAAGTGTAAAATGATGAAATTGTTTAATTAAATTAGTTTTAGATTTATGCCGAAAATTGTGTCAAAAACAAGGATAACCTTTTGACTTCTAATTAAACCAAAGAAACAAAATTGAAAAATATGAGTAATTACGTAAAACGGATCTGCGTACGTGACAAAATATATGTAATTAAAGAAGGGTAGTTTTAGGGTCTAACACTCTGTTAGATGGCGCTAAGTATAACGAATTTGCTATTTTTGGTGGAATTTTTAACTGTGCAATTCTCCACAAAGATCACCTTATTCAACAGAGTTGCCAGCAAATAATCTACACCCGAGCTTCGCGTCGTACCAGCTCCCTACATTTTCACAAAATAAGTATGTTGAATGTACAGGGTGGCTTAAAAGGACTTGTTACCAAATTAATATAGGGTATTTTCTTACTACGGCATGATACTTTAAAGGGTACTTCTATGTCATTTTATAAAGAAAAAGCTTCTTTGGGTTTCTGTCCCAAGCGTCCTCGTGTGTTAAAACACATAGAGTTAAGTTTTTTAAAAAATATTCTATTCTAATATATAAGAGGTAGACGTTGCAACTTTGTGTGTGGGTTTGTTTGTTTGTAGCCGCTAATCTTCGGAAGTACTGGAACCGATCTACAAAAGTAGGCTATATTTTTACTATGATTAAAAACAAAATCTTCAGATATTAACGCCCAACGAAGCATATACAGTAACAGCATGTGTGCTAGAAAATCTGACTTTCCGAAGTCCTCGCTAGTAACAGCACTCGTGCTACGGCAGCACTAGCACTAATAGCACGTGGGCTATATCGTTACGCATTTTATCTGAACTGTACACCTTGCGCTCGTATTAATTTATGAAAATTTAAGTAAAACTTGAAATAGCTTAAGAAACAAATAAATATATTTAACAAACGTGAGTTTTTTACAACAAAAGGCAGGAATTATTTTCTAAATTTATTTCCGCCAAGACCCTTATTTTCTTCAACACATTTGGCAAGCGAATGAGGAGTTTTTGTTTTCGTATTTGAAAGTCTTTTAGTGCTTCTGCCTGCTGTTTGGGCTCTTCTTCCACACAGCAATGACTTTCTTCTTGAGATGGTAGTTGGCTGCACGGATATTTGTTTTCCATGGCGCAAATTAGTTTGTCTCATTGTGCTACGAACGCCACTATATTTAAAACAGTGGTATAATCCACTAATCAAGTTGTTGTCACTATTAGCATATTTGTTTTTATTATCAAGAAATCGCTTAACAGCTGGATAAAAAGCAACAGGATCTTGGTCAATTTTTTCTAAAATGTCAGTACAATAACTTTTCCATTCATTTTTAATATCTGAAATTTCTTGTGAAGTGGGTGCATTTTTAATACATTCTGAATTTATGTCGCCGGAATCTTCATTGCTTTCCATGTTACTTTTGTTATGTGAATTCTCTACAGTAATGAGATCCATGTTCTGATCACTGGTAGTACACTGTAACGGTAAAAACATTTCTCTGTTAGCACATTGGCCACTTGCTACTTCATATAACTGACATTTAGTATTTAGAGTTAAAGTATTAATACTAAAATTTAAATTATACTTCAGTAATACAGCAGCTTGATGTTTGCAATGTTTTCCGTTGAAACCAACAGGGCAAGTGCATTTTCCGGTAAGCATATCCACTAAATAAGTAATTGTATTATTGCTGCTGCTATGGACGTAATATTCGAAATTATTTATTTGATTAATCTCGTTTTCATTTACATTTCTACTAGATGTAACGTACCGATTTAAAATGCTTTTTGTAGTTCGGCCCATAATTAAATCTAATACGCGTTGCTTATAATAGCTTTCAAAATTCCTTAAAATAAAATCAATTAACTGTGTCAAGTTAAAAGCCTTTGTCCTATCTAAAGCTATATCTTTTAATAAACGAAAAGTAACTTCGGTGTAGTTATTTGTATTAGTGCTCCTTAACAGCAAATTATTTCTGTATACCATACACCACATTTCTTTTTTTTTTAATAGATTCTCAACATACTTCACAAACAATGGATATTTGCAACCATCTTGAAAAATATTTACAGCTTCTTCAAATGATTCGTCGTCATTTGCCAATAAAATATTGCGAAACAATTTATATGTGGCCTGTTGGTCTTCTTTTATAATACCATGAGATCCAGTTTGAATCCATTTCCATGCAGCTTTAAGAACATGAAAAGTACATAACAAAAAATGGGAATTAGGCCAATGTTTGCGTAAAACATTAATTTCGGTTAAGTCGTCATCTGTTAAAATAGCACTAGGCGAAATTTTGGTAGGAATAATTTCTATGAGCTTGCAAACAGCAGAATCAAACAATTCGGATTTTAGACTTGTCGATATTATGGAGCCTATAGGTAATCCTCCAGCAGGCGTTTGAATAATGAAAAAATAGATTTTATGATTCTGGACGTCACAGTTTCCAGAAGAGTCGACTAACATTATTTCATTCACAGTAGGTAGTTTTAAAGCTCTTTGCATGAAAGGGGTGCATAACGCAACAGCATAGTCATTTTGCATTGTCGTAATTCCATACAGAACTCCATCATTTTGATTAGCTTCCCTTAAATTTATTTCGAGCTGTTTTAACATACCCTCTCCACACTTTTCACCAAAGTTTGTTCTAAAATGTTTTCTCCATAAAGTTTGAACATCAGTTTTTGTTGGAAAAACACTTCTATCAGAGGCCAAACTACTATAATCGTCTCCTAGAGAATCCATCATCGATGCACTGTAACTATGGTAAGCAGAACCAGCTGAATGTCCTCGTTGAAATAGCTCAAATATTTTTGACTTAGCTTCCTCTCCTATTGGTATTTCTCGTAGTGCTTCTATACATGTAAGTCTGTGATTGTGTTGATGCCTTAACTCTACAATACACGGCCATTCAGAAACCAAAGTATCCTTTAAATTTGTTTTTGACCCAGGAATATATTTTTTATGATAACAATTAATTGTGCAGGACAGTTGATATTTCTACTTTTTTTCTTAGGATTGTTACATCTTGTATTTCTGTGACATCTATAAACCCTTTTAAAAATATTGCGGCTTTGTTTAGTTTGTGATTTTTCTATTGTTTCTTTTATAGTCCATGCTTCTTTTGTAATGCGCTGTAATTCAGTCATCCATATCTATAAAAAAAGATGGTGAATACTTTATTGGTTCATTACCTTTCCGTAGTAGTTCAATACGTTTTTATTGTCCTTAATGACTCGTAGGAAAAATAGCGTTTTGATAATATACAGGGTGTAACATAAGTGATGACTTTAATTTTAAGGGGTGATTCCTTGTAATTTTCTAAGTAAAAAGTTCATATAAACATATGTCCGGAGACGCTTTTTTTTTTGTTTGATTTTTGGATTCTCCTTAAAATTCTGCAGATTTTTATACAGGGTGATTCACGTTGAGTGTCCCATTAAAAGTTCTGGAGAACTAAAAAAAGGGAACTTTTTCAATTTTGGCATACAGCCACAATAGGTGCTAATCTAGATTTTAGAAATATTTTCGCAAATGCGTTGCCAGATCTAACAGAAACCAATGGCAACATTGGAATTTCAAGTGGAATCAACACAAAATTCTAAGTAACCTTTGTTAACATTTACATATGATCGCAACATCGTAATTTTGAATGAAATGATCTGTATATTAATCGATTTCTTGAATTATAATTCAATTCAGTTATTCTGAATATGTTCCTATTTCCTAGTCTTAATTGTAACCGTTTTTAATAAAATAACTAATTGATTAACTTTAATATTTAATTATTACACAAAGCTATAAAGAGTGCAAGCGTAAAATCGGCTCAATAAAATATAACCTCACAATCTTCTCATTAGCTTGTTCGTTTGTTGATTTTGGTGATTATTATAGTTGAAAAACAAAGAAGAAAGACCCAATGCCACAACACGTTTTTTATTTTCCCAAATTATCCTCATTTTGACCAAGACACTACATAAAACAATAGCGAGTACTCTTTTTATGCTTAAATATAAAATAATGTGTAGTTAAATCAACAGGTCTTATGAGTAGGTATGCACTATCATGAAAACAATGAATTATGACAATGTTTATGTATTAAGTTTATGTTGTTGGATAATTAGGAGATAAGAGAGATTAAATATGACTGACATGTTTTTTTTTAATAATAATTTTATTAGGTTAAAAACTTACCTCAACATCGGCTTTGTTTCTTAATTGAAGTCTACAAATCTTGTCACTAATGATTTTAGTTTTGTACGAATCAGGCAGTTTTTCTTTATCCATGTCTATATTTTTACAAATTATCGAAGTAAACAAAATATCCAAAACAAATAGATAACCTCAAAACATAATCTGAACGTCAACTATATTATAATTTTTACCAAAGGCAATAATACGCTACCTAAGCTACGTGCTGTTTCCCATTCCGCTCTTTAGCACAAGTGCTTTTACTGATTATGAGCTCGGCATCCCGAGCTTAAACGAAGTATCTAGCACACG
>JACEGR010009438.1:0-26640 GCA_014170235.1 Listronotus bonariensis
CAGGTTCTCAAACCAATCTCTTAACCCGACTTGGAAAGCAAACACAGGGCGATGCAGATATCTCTTTCACAGGATCTCAATTTGGTATTGGATTGGGGCGCCAAAAATCTCGTTCAATTTAATGCATCTAAAACACAATCATGTTCCTTGTCTCGAAAAAAATCATCAAACACTCAACCTTTGCTTATGAATGGCCAGGTTTTGCAGAGCGGGGGCACATTCAACCTTGTGGGCGTCACATTTGAGAATACCCTTAACTGGCATAAACACATTGTATCTATAGCCACCGCGGCTTCAACAAAACTTGGATTTCTTTTCCGAGCCAAAAAGTATTTTTCTCCTTCCAATTTATACACTTTGTATGTGTCCCAAATTCGAACCTCTCTGGCATATTGTTCTCATGTCTGGGGAATGGCATCCCCTACAACACTCAGCATTCTTGATGCCTTTTAAAGAAGAGCTGTTCGTCTTATTAATAATCCTTTACTTACTCAAAGACTTCCCTCTCTTGCCCATCGTCGAGCTGTGGGAGATCTATCGCTCTTTTATAGATACTTTTACGACTTCTGCTACGACGAATTATCCAGTATAGTCCCTCCTCTTGCAGCTCCCAATAGAGAGACTCGTAGTGCCGCACGTATGCATCCCTGTACGGTCCAACTGGACAGGCCTCGTATTTCCCATTTCGTTTGTTCTTTTATCCCTAGAGTTTCTAGACTGCGGAACCTACTGCCAGCGGAGGTCTTTCCTTCTGCCCCGAATCTTCAAGTTTTTAAGTCCCGTGTTAACAAACTTCCTCTTACCTTGCTTAAGACACCCACAGTACGTTAGTATTTAGGCTTTTAGCCTTCGTGGATTGTCCAAAGATAAATAAAAAAACTGTCTTTTAAAAGGGTTTAGGTGCCGAGCGAGAGAGAATGGTCAAATTGCCTAAGTGCCAATACCAAAACAACAGAGTTCGAACTTAGATTTTAATTTAAAATATAATGCTTGTCATTAATTACCCTTATTAGCCCAATAGCACTAATTAGCCTAATTTAAGTTAATACGAATTGGACATTCAGCTTTCTTTAGATTGACAATAAATATCGCGGGTGACCTGGCAAAACCTCCTATCTGCATTTAACCCATAAATTTGTCCTTTTTTTAGATTTAAAATTGTAGCACAAAAACACTCATTACTTAAAATTTATTTTCCAAAGATGTGTTAGATTATATACTTTAAAGAGTGACCCAAAAAAATAAAACAATTAATAAACTACTAGCAGATTAAACGGTATTTTTGTCATCCTGCAGAAAACGGTCGAAATCAGATAGAAGGTTTTGCCAGGTCACCCGCGATATGTAGGGGAAAGTGGGGAGGCTTCATACAGTTTTTATATTTTGCTTTGTCAAATGCTGTGTTTAAGGTATATCTCTTTTAATTTATGACACACTAGTAGCTTAACTTTTTTTTTATTGTAGTAGAACCTTAATATTATTGAAAATCTACATGCGCGAGTTTCCATAAGACTTATAAAAAAATGCAAAATGTATGAATGTACCCCATTAGTGGGAAACATTCATACAACCAAAGGGGCACATTTCACATCACTATTAATTCGTTATAATTATTGTTTATTATTGTTTTATACCATACTTTATAAAACAACAATACAAATACATTTTTTTACCATAAAATTCAAAATTACAGCATAAACAGTTTTTATCCAAATCTGTTAATGCCTATTTTAACATCGCAATAGTTTCGTGATATGAACATAAGTCATTAAACGGTCTTTACGTTACATGTATGGTTATCTACCAAAGACACTTATTAACATTCTTTATTTTAGTCGGTTATATTTATTAAAACTAACAATCTCAAAATGAAAAAAAATATTGCTTATACATTATTAATTATATCAAATAAAAAACTTTGGTTAACACAAAGATACCTTAACTTACAAAACCTAAAATTAATATGCCTATGTTAATAACAGATTATGACCTAAGATCTGTGGTAATATCATCACTATGTCTGATAAATTAACTGATCCTTGACATCCAAAGACACAAAGTTCATAAAGCACCCTGTTTTTTTCCGTAAAAATGAAACCATTACTTCAGTTAAACTACTTTATATATTATTTATAACTATAATCGTCTGTGTAACAAAAAATAAAAGTTTAAAAAATATTCATAAAGGGTTAGGGGTACATTTATACAGTATGAATGTGCCCCATATACTTGTGTATGAATTTGCCCCATCACATGCTAATTAATGAAAAAATATGAAATAGAAAAACCATCTTGATCTATATTAATTTACACATTAAATTAGCGCCTTTGTATTATTATAACTAGGATTAAATAGCAATAATTAATCCAAAAAATAGTAACTGGCCATAAAATATGTCCAAAGTTACGTTATGAAATTACTTACGCGAGGCAAAAACACGTTTCGTGTTGTGCACTCGATCTTACCGCACCGAAAATTCTGAAACTTCACTAGTCTGTAAACATACATAAAAACTTTGCACACCCACTTACGTTACTATTTTACTTCGTGTCTAACTTCAGATAAACTCAAGGTATGTAGGTGCCCCTTGTATGAATCCACCCCACTTTCCCCTATGTAAGATTATTATTTAACATTGGAATTACAAAAAGGTTTTTTTTTAATTAGGTGTTATAGAGGGCAGAGCCAAATGTTGTATTTTGCCTAAATTTTCGAACACCCTATGGAATAATTTCATGTCACAAGTTTTATCAGTGTAATGGATTTTAAAACTTTATCTCTTATTACCATTTTTTATTTATATTTGTATCTCAATTGTAAAAAAAATACAAATTTTCAAATAAGATAATGAAATTTGTGTATCAAGTGTCAAGTTTAAATTAAAATCTTTCTTAAAATTTTTAATTTTTATAATATAAAATAAATAAAAATATTGGTTTATCAAGTTTGTTTTATACTTTTTTAATCAGTAAGCAAATTTTTATCTCTTAAGATATACAGATTACGACAAAAACTAAAATTTAAAAAAAAACACCCTGTATATATCATATACCGGGTGTTGCATCGCCGGGCGGGACATAGGAAATCCCATGTAATTTTTAATGGGGTCAATTATTGGCTCCCCTAATTATTTTAGAGAAAAATTCTATTAAAGTTTATTGAAGAGCATGCAAATCTACATCCATGGTAAAAACTTTAGATTTTTCGGTTAACTCATTTGCTAGTTAGATGCTAATATATTTTTAAAAATTGTTACATTATTATCGCCTCATATGTATGAACAACAATAAAAATACCAGCATTTTCCATTTTAAAAATTAATGTGTTTTGTCCTACACTGTATATCCTGAAAGATAAAAGCATTCTGATGAAAGATATGGATTCTACAGAATCTACCCAACAAAACGGGGTTTTTTTATTTATTTTATACGTTAAAAAATAAAGAAAGTTGGGAAGATGTATCTCTATTACGCTTCTAAGAATAATTTAAAATTATTTTTCAGATTTGAATGGTCATATTTCCGAAACTAATTGAGATAGACACATCAAATGCAATATTTTTTAGAGCATTTTAAAAGATTTTTTTGGTGGTGATATAAGATTCAGGGTATTCCATTTAAAAAATCATACCTATTGTCGTACCCTGTATATCATATAAGATAATAACCATTGGATTACTGATTAGAATACTACCGAATTAACCAAACAAGCTGATTTAGTTTATTTTGTACAATAAAAAATAATAATGTTAAGGGGGTGTAAATTTATAATAACATATAATAAGTTTTAGGTTTCCAAAAGCATTTGTAATTATTTATAATTTTTTAAATATTTTTCCAGTAAAAGCACCTCATTTTAAGTTAGATTGGTAAGTTTCAGAATTTTGACCAAAAAAATTAATTTCTATCCCATAGTGCGATGACCAGCTGCATCAACCGGCATATCATATAAAAGAAATATATCAAAGGCGGGCGCAAAGACAAGCATGCCGATTTATTTGCTTTAAACTTTTTGTGATTTTTTCTTATCAAAGAGCACCGAATTTACATTTTTAAACTGTTCCTTCTATAAGACAGAACTGATGACCGCGTGACTTCTTTACTACTGCAGTCTACAACTAGACCAAAAAATCATTTAAATCTGTCAAAAAACCAAAAAGTTAGTTTAGACTAAGTTTGAACAAAATTTAGTTTGTCCGTTTTTTTTTGTTGTCTAGGAGTGTATATAAAATGTTAGATAATAATTTAAAGCTAAAAAATAGATTATTTTAACACACTCCAATACTATTCTCTATAGTCTATAGCAATGAGTTGCCCGTTTTAGTCATAATATCACGAAGAAAAAAGCTCCTTTAAACATATCTGTCGAGATCACCCCAAATTACCCTAATAATCGTCGTTGTTATTACCCCAAAAGACATAAAAATAACGCCTAAATTGTATTTTCGCCAAGAATATCTATAGAATAAGCAAGAAGAGAAAATTGGAGTTAAAGGTTATGGTGGATTTGGTTAACCCATTAACTATTAGGGTTAAAGTAAAAGTAAAACACGTTTTTTGTACGACCGGGCGTAAAATACAAGTTTTCGCTTTTATTTGAGGGCGTAAAATTGCATTTTTATGCCTTATGGCAGAAAAGTATTTAAAGCGCCCGTATTTATTAATTTATAAAACAATAATAATATTAAATAATAATTTTCGATCATAATTCAAATTTTAGAACCAATTTTTTGACAACTTTGTTGACACCACATGTAAATATTTATTAGGTAATCATCAGCTTAGGTAAGTTGTTTAATCAATTTGACTTAAACTCTTAAACTAGCCTAATAGTAACATCGGCAAAGTTATCCGATATACAAAAAAACGACCACATAAAATGCTTGATCAATAATTTTAGTCGTACAAAAAATATTGTTTGCACCACTGTCGAAAAGCATTTTTCTCTCTCTGTCTTCGGTTTTCGGTGTTTTGTAACTTGATTTAGGTTTTGGTCATGGTTAGTTCTGGTTAGTTAAATCCTTTTTCTTCTATTTCCTAATTAAAATCGAGGATAATACACACATCATATCGACTTTCTGAGGGGAAGGCCATAAGAAACAAAATTTTCAAATTTTTTGAAGAGCAAAAAAACATCCCCTCACCTATTTTTACTGTTGTTCTTAAATTCTTTAATTTATAAAATTACAAAAAAACTCCCACGTTTTTGAAAAGCAAAAAAAAGAAGGCCCTTACTTCCCACTTTTCAATTCTATGATCACCCTCACCCATCGGACCAGCCCTGAAGGCGGAGGGCATATCATCATTAAATGCCCAAAATGATCATATTTGCTATTACATATGTATGAAATACAAAGGATGTGGCATTGAAGGGGGGCCATGGCCCCCATGCCCCCCTCTATGACCGCCCCTGACACACTTATTCCACGCCTAGACGTCACTGAATAAAGTTATTAATAAGAATTCAAAGTTTTTTAAAAAGTCAAATACCCTGTATCCTAAAAACAATGTTTGTTTAAGCCAATGTTATTTTTATATAAAATAAGCTCGTAAATTTTTCTCTTTTTTTTTGGGCTAATTGAAATCACCCAGTATCATACCATAAACACTCTTTAATAAATGTTTATAAATATATGTATTTTTTTAAAACATACACCCAAATAAAATATAAACAGCTGACTGGGCCCAAAAAAACGACTTTTTTGAAAAATATATCAAAAATATATTTTAGGGAGACAAAAAGAAAATATCTTGAAGATTTGAGGCCTTAATATTCATATTTAGAGGTCCCTCTCCTTTATTTTAGATTTTTATATATAAAGTGCTCGCCAAAAAAATAGGGACACGCAATTTTTAGCACCATATTTAACTTGTAGTAACTTTGGAAATAAAAACATTTTAAGCTGCGGATTTCGGTATGTTACTGCCCATTTCGTCTAGATGACATGGCGCAAAATGATTTTTGAAAAATAATCAAATGTTCATGGTATACAGGGTGGTCAATGAACAGATGCAAAATTACAAAAAGTTTAGAGGTGTGTGATTCCGGTAATAATTTTTTTCGCATTTAATTATAGGTCATTAGTAAAGTAACATCAATATCTCCAGACGTTTTTGCCAGTTTTTGATTACAACCCTTTAGCCCCAGAGACACTACTAAACAAAAAATGTGTCAAAACTTTGCTACCAATATCTTTAAAACGCTGTAACTTAAAAACGGCTTTACCGATTTCGACCAGGTTTTCACATTCTGAAAGCTTATTTTCTAGTTCTTTTTATTACCTTACCACTTTATTGGTAAATGGCCATTTCTATAAAATACAGGTGTCAAACAAAAAGTAAAGATAAAATTGCACAAAATATGGCTATTGTTCGTTTTAAGCTATAACAATTGGGCTGTACGTTGTTGTTTGGTTTGAAATTTGGTCAATATGCAGCTTCGGTCAATACCTCTGGACGGTTTTTACTTTTTCAATTAGTGCCTTTTGGCCACAGATACGCTACCAGGCAGATCCATTGTCCTAAAATGTGTCTTTTGTGGATTTTTTGATGTGATCTGGAAATTTTAAATTAATTACTACCTAATGATTTTTTTTTCGTACAGGGTAATCAAACAAAACTGACTCTTTCATTATACAGGGTGTTTTAGATTTTAATTGGAAAAATTTAATAGACGATAAAACATAAAAAAATAAAAAAGTCTATATAAACATGTATGTTTTGAAGCTTCGTTCTCGAGATACAGGGTGTTAAAGTTTTGGAAAAAAATAGTTTTTATTCATAGCTCAAAAATCCCTTGGCTGATTTTTCCTAAACTTGACAGGTTTGTTTCTCATGATAAGAGGTATCATTTGATGTAATGAGATTAACCGTAATTATTGCAGTGGCGTCCCAGAGGGCAATCTAGTTAGTAAAGATGGAAAAATAATGGTACGCCACTGCTTTTTTATAATTTTGTATTTTTTTAGATTAAGCATTTAAAAACAGAACTCTTTTGTTTCTTGTTTATTTTTCGTATCTTGCTTTGTTTTCGTTGTTTGCTTGGCCCTATAGAAAAATACAACTTTTTGTTTTAAAATGTTTTTCGTATTTTGCTTCGTTTTCGCGAACACAAAATAATAAAAATAATTCCTGTTCTTTAGTGGCCTCCTAAAACATACATTTAATGTTTTCATTTGGACAAATGGATGAAAGTAAATTTAATTTGCATGCATCTGATGGACGAATCTTAGTTTGGAGAGAGAGGAATGAAAGGTACCGTGAGGAGAATATGGAAGCAAGGGTTGCGTTTCGTGGGGGTGGTGTTACTATATGGGGTGGTATCATGAGTAATGGAAGAACGGAAATGGTTATTTTGATAGGTGAGACTATGAATGCGAATAGGTACAGGGATTTCTGTGTGAATGAACCTGTCAAGTTTAAGGAAAATCAGCCAAGGGATTTTTGAGCTATGAATAAAAACTATTTTTTTTCCAAAACTTTAACACCCTGTATCTCGAGAACGAAGCTTCAAAACATACATGTTTATATAGACTGTTTTTAATTTTTTAAAGTTTTATCGTCTATTAAATTTTTCCAATTAAAATCTAAAACACCCTGTATAATGAAAGAGTCAGTTTTGTTTGATTACCCTGAACGAAAAAAAAATCATTAGGTAGTAAATAATTTAAAATTTCCAGATCACATCAAAAATCCACAAAAGACACATTTTAGGACAATGGATCTGCCTGGTAGCGTATCTGTGGCCAAAAGGCACTAATCGAAAAAGTAAAAAACCGTCCAGAGGTATTGACCGAAGCTGCATATTGACCAAATTTCAAACCAAACAACAACGTACAGCCCAATTGTTATAGCTTAAAACGAACAATAGCCATATTTTGTGCAATTTTATCTTTACTTTTTGTTTGACACCTGTATTTTATAGAAATGGCCATTTACCAATAAAGTGGTAAGGTAATAAAAAGAACTAGAAAATAAGCTTTCAGAATGTGAAAACCTGGTCGAAATCGGTAAAGCTGTTTTTAGGTTACAGCGTTTTAAAGATATTGGTAGCAAAGTTTTGACACATTTTTTGTTAAGTAGTGTCTCTGGGGCTAAAGGGCTGTAATCAAAAACTGGCAAAAACGTCTGGAGATATTGATGTTACTTTACTAATGGCCTATAATTAAATGCGAAAAAAAATATTACCGGAATCACACACCTCTGAACTTTTTATAATTTTGCATCTGTTCATTAATCACCCTGTATACCATGAACATTTAAATATTTTTCAAAAATCATTTTGCGCCATGTCATCTAGACGAAATGGGCATTAACATACCGAAATCCGCAGCTTAAAATATTTTTATTTTCAAAGTTACTAGAAGTTAAATATGGTGCTAAAAATTGCTTGTCCCGATTTTTTTGGCGAGCACTTTACTTTCATTTTTGCGTCAAAACTCTCTAACTATTAAAGTTAAAAAAATTATGTGCACATGGGTTTTTAAAAGAACATTAAATTGCCTACAAAAAACGTCTCATTAAAAATTTTTGTCAGACGAACCGTTCTCAAATAATCGAGCTTTAAACATTAATATATTTTTTAAATGTAACTTTTTTATTTTGGAATTTTGTAACCAACAAAACTTTAAATATATAGAGAAAACAACATAGATTCTGAAAGACAATTAATTGCTGTACAAAAAAGGTCTCTAAATGTTTTTAAACAAAATCGTTCTTTTAAAAGTTATTCACAATTTAAGTTAAAGGAAAAATTAAATTACTGTTTTCTTTATTTTTGAACAAAGTTTTTTCACTCATAGGAACAAGTTACTAAATTTTATCATTGAAAATTATAGTTTTATCAATCTTATCGCTTAAAATATCTAAATTTCATAATAGATCCATACCCATTCTTGGTTAATAGCTATTTGTTATACGAAAACGTAGATTAGCTTACTCTAAGACAGTATAGTAAGAACGTTTTAAAAGCGCAAATTCGGTACCCGTTGAAAATAATACAAAAAACATAAAAGACCGCTTACAATCGGACTATTTTATACAAAGGCGCCGCTATCCTTTACGCGCCGATACACTATGGGATAGAAATCCATTATTTTGGCCAAAAAGCAACTTTGAAATTTTAATGCCTCATGCTGTGTATTTCAAAGTAGATATTCCAAACTATATGTACGCAAAATTATAAAAGGATATGACGACTTCTATTGGGGTAATAGAAAACTTGAAAATGTATTTTAAGTAAACATAAATATACAACATTTAATTTACTTAGTTTATTATTAGCCTTGTTTACTAAAAAAGTAAAAGAGTTTAAATAATAAGAGCTATTATTGTGTTTCCGATGCAGTCTCGCGAAGTCTCGCTACTTTTGTCAAGGATTTTTTACTTTACGTCTTTATCAGTTTTTGTACTTACAATTGGCTTCCTACTTTTTGCTACTTCTGAGTGTAAGGACAGATACAAGATTTTTTTATAATTTACAAGGTTTTCCATTTTAAAATTGAATATGTTTTGTCCTACACTATATATCCTAAAAGATAAAATCATTCTGATGAAAGATATGGATTCTACAGAATCTACCCCACAAAACAGTGTTTTTATTTATTTTATACGTTAAAAAATAAAAAAAGTTTGGAAGATGTATCTCTATTACGCTTCTAAGAATAATTTAAAATTATTTTTTAGATTTGGATGGTCATATTTCCGTAACTAATTGAGATAGACACATCAAATGTAGTATTTTTTAAAGCATTTTAAAAGATTTTTTTGGTGGTGATATAATATTCAGGGTATTCCATTTAAAAAATCATACCTATTGTCGTACCCTGTATATCATATGAGATAATAATTATCGGGTTACTAATTAGAATACTACCAAATTAACCAAACAAGCTGACATTCTAGTTTATTTTGTACAATAAAAAATAATAATGTTAAGGGGGTGTAAATTTATAATAACATATAATTAGTTTTAGGTTTCCAAAAGCAATTATAATAATTTATAATATTTTTCCAGTAAAAAGCACCTTATTTTAAGTTAGATTGGCAAGATTCAGAATTTTGAAAAAAAAATAACTTCTATCTCATAGTGCGATGACCAGCTGCATCAACCGGCATATCATAAAAGAAATATAGCAAAGGCGTCCGCGAAGACAAGCATGCCGATTTATTTGCTTTAAACTTTTTGTGACTTTTTTCTTATCAAAAAGCACCGAATTTACATTTTTAAACTGTTCCTTCTATAAATAAAAGTCGATTTTTTGGCCCAGTTTAATAAACAGTCCCGTTTTCTGCTTTAATTATCTCAGAAACCACAGGACAATAAAAAAGAACTTTCTTAATAACAGATGCCAAGTTGGCAATAAACACAATAATTCCAATTTACATCACAAAGCAAAATTTAGGCAATATCGTCTTCTCGGGGTAAATAATATCTAATTATCATTGTCTCCATCCTTTTATAGGGCTTAATGACGTCATTGGGGTCGTAATAGCCCCTAAATATTGCTCATAACTTTTTTAATTATGGCGGCTAAAAATAAAATGAGAAGGGTTGCCAACCACAGGAAATATTAAATAAAAATAATAAATAAACGATTTAAAAAAAAACTGTATTTAAAAAAATATGAAAAAATGTCGTTATCCACATAGCGGACTAGAAAATATACAGGGTAAGTTTCGTTTTAGTTTTTAGAGCTTAGTTTAAATCGACGCTGAAATTTTGTCCAAAAATTATTGCTTACTAGATATTTAAAAAAAAACTATTTTTTCCAAAAATTTGTTTTCCTTGTAACTCAGTTAATAATCGAAAAAAAATGGGTATATGTAGAAAATTTGTAAATAATGATCTTCCTAATAAAAAAATTGGGTAATTTTCTAGAAACCTGCGGCAACTCCGATTTTGACGAAATTTGGTATACGGGGTTTTGGGGCGCTGATCACGAATCTGAATCTCTGGCGGAAACGTTTCGTTCTCGAGATATTCATCATCAAAGTTCAAATTTGAACTAAGCTTATTTTCCCTATATTCCCCCTTCTTTTGCACACAGTTCTTGATTTAAAGCTAAAGTGTCACACAATATTTTTACCTTTTAAAATTTCGTTATTCTATATTTTTACATTATTTTTGCATTAAATTGCGTGACTTTTCTTTGATAATGCGGCAACCATACATACACATAGGGTTTCATGGCACACTGGGATTGAAATGATTCAAAGTTAGCTATGCAATTTAATGCAAAAATAATGTAAAATACGTAAAAACGGGGTTTTAAAAGGTAAAAATCAAATATTCTGTGCCACTTTAGCTTTAAATCAAGAATTGTGTGCAAAAAGAAGGGGAATATTGTAAAAATAGGATTAATTTAAATTTCAAGTCTGATGATGGATATCTCAAGAACGAAACGTTTCCGCCAAAAATTCTTTCAGATTCGTGATCAGCACAACAAAAAAAATGTAGTTATTGGCATAATTAATTTTAATTTTGTTTTTTATTGAAAAACACTTTTTCTTTTACATGATCCACTTTTTTAAATGTTCTAAATTTAATAGGTAAAAATATAAGTTTTTAATAATTAACAGTAAAGTTTTTATTTTTAAACGTTTTTTAAAACGTTGAAGAAGACATTATTAGTGTTTTTAATGTGTTTAACTTAAAAAAACAAACTAAATTAATTAAAATCAAAAAGTTGGGAATTTTATATCCAAGGCGACATATCATCGCGATTTATGACTTTATTAGTATTCCTATTAATAAAAGGAGGATCAGATTCTAACAGCTAATAAAAATCTCTACAAAAATAGTACAGAATATGTGTTACGTCCCTTGCACCTAATATTTTTAAATCAACGCTGAATTTGAAGTTAGTACAAAATTTCTAAAAACCAATAAAATTTTTGTTTAAAATAATACAGGAGCCGCCACTGATTGCCAGGTTTCTACCTAATATTTTAAGGAGTTATAATATATAGTTAAAATTTTCAAAAATTTTCGAAAAATGAGATTTCTCCCTTTTAACAGCACATTATATAGGGTGATTAAAAATTATTCATTTTGTCAATTTTTTTTTATCACCCCGTAGGATGTAGGTATTGCTAACAGTAAAAAACAACGGTTAATATAAAGTTATAGCTTCACGTTTTCTTAACATTTTCTTTTTTTAATTGTTTAATAACTTAATTATTAAAAGAGATTTGGCCATTTAAATCAAAGCATTTTTGTATTAAAGCTTATGAAAGAAATCGAGTATATGCGATAATTTTTTTGAGTAGTGTACATATATTTAAGAATATACACAGGAAACTTCAGTCTCAAATTTTAACACAAGCTTTTAAATATATTTTTTATGATTTTTTTATAAAAGATTTTTCCCACCGATAAAAATTTATTTTTTTTTATTAACAATTTAAGGACGAAATTTTGGTCAAAAATCGACATTTTTTTCGAGAAACCGGCAACTTGTCAAAAACAAATATTTTGCCAATACCTTTAATGAATTACTAGATTTAACGTAACTTAAAGGAAATCTGTTTGGTTGGTTAATTTCAGAGGATCCAGTTCAAAGATATAGTGGTCACCGCATCACGTCTTTTTGAGAGGAGCTCCCGGAGATCAGCTCTAGCTCCGTACCAAATAAATATTTTTACTAATACTTAGTTTTAAAATATAGTTAAAAGGTACCGTAATATGTGCATATTTTTAGATGGATAAATTTAAAAGTTTTCTTAGAAAAAATTCTGGAAAATTCGCTTTTTTCGGCCTTCTATTTGTATATAACCCCTCAAGTGAAACAGTCCGGTCAATAGTCTTTAGATATAACTCCTAATTATACAAACACAGCTAAATATCTCCTCGTCCTTATAAACTGTAATTTGCTAAAGTTAAACAGTCTGTTTGTTTAAACTAAATCTGGCGACCCTACGTTAACTTTAGCTTAATAGTGACTAATGTACGGGGAACTTGAACTAAAATTGTTTTGCTTCCTTGATGAATACCATTTAGTTTATTTAAACTTATGCGGTGAATTAATTGTTAAATTTTAGATATTTTTGGCACTACAAATACTATTTATGGTTTAAATACACACATAAATATAAGTACTTATTATATTATGAAGTGTTTTCAAATGTTTATCTATTTTAGAGGAGAACAATACGAGGGATGGTTTATTGTTTTGAAAATTTCACTCACCTATTTGCTTACTCGACAATTATCGCCTGATTACAGTGATAATTGCATAGAAGAAATCAAAAATTGCACTGTCATGTTTTTATATGTTGAATTTGACCACCACATCCTAAGCTTTATTTATTTAATATGTCAGTTTGGCATTTCATAAATTTTGCAAACATTTATGTATAAAAAGTGTTAAGATTGAGTTTTGTTGTATTGTTATATACATTTTTTAGAAATTTATTATTCCTTCATTTGATTGTTTTATTTTTTTTGGAGTAATTTTCTTCCTAAATTACACATTTTTTATCTTTGGACTAACCACGAAGACTAAAAGCCTAAATACTAACATACCGTGGGTGTCTTAAACGAGGTAAGAGGGAGTTTGTTGACACGGGACTTAAATACTTGAAGATTTGGGGTGGAAGGAAAAACTTCCGCGGGCTGCAGGTTCCACATTCTAGAAACTCTAGAAATAAAAGAACGAACAATTAGAGAGAGAGAACCATGGCTTCTGCTCTGAAGAATTGTCCAGTATAGTTCCGCCACTCACGGTTCCAACCAGAGAAACTCGTGGTGCCGCGCGTATGCATCCCTATACGGTCCAACTGGACAGGCCCCGAACTTCTCACTTTGTTCGTTCTTTTATCCCGAGAGTTTCTAGAAAGTGAAACCTGCTGCCCGCGGAGATCTTTCCTTCCCCCAAATCTTCAAGTATTTAAGTCCCGTGTCAACAAACTCCCTCTTACCTCGCTTAAGACACCCAGGGTATGTTAGTATTTAGGCTTTTGGCCTTCGTGGTTTGTCCAAAGATAAAAAAATGATCAGGCGAACAGTTCTTCTCTGAATGGAATCTAGAATGCCAAGGGTTGTGGTTGACGCCATGTCCCAGATATGACAAAAGATGTCGAATTTTGAACAAATGCAACGCGTCTAAATTATTTTTTTTTTTTTAAGAAACAAAAACCAAAACTAGAAGTTAAGCAGTGGCGGCTGGTACTAAAGGGCACAAGAAAACGTGCCCACCCTTCAAATAAACAAAAACGATCGATTTTGTAAAAAATATTTAATGTCAGATATTTACCATAATCCCATTAAAATACTTTTAAATACTCTGGTCAAAACTTACTCTCTAAATTACTCCAACGCAACGCCTAAATATCAAAACTTTATTTCCAAGCCAAGGCATAACAAAGAGAATAGACAAGGATAGAGGATCAATCGCCGTTTCGAAAAGTGGCACAATTTGAAGAAAGGGTCTGCGGGAAGGAGCGCCTGCCTTCAGATATCCAATCCAGTGTTGCCGCTTATGTTTCGATCGCTGTTAACAAGTTAACCTAACTTTTTTCCCTCCTTTTTTCAGTTTCTCGATTGTGCAAATTCGAGATATTTGTAGTTTTTTATTTGTATTGTGACTTATAAAATACATTTAAAATGCCAGTATCTTGTTTTAAGTGTGAAAAGTTATTTTCAACACAGTCGAATCTCAACAGACATGTACGAGAAGTTCATTCTGTTGAAAAAGTGGACTTGACTCTTAATTATTCTTATGAAACTCATTTATTTAAGTGTTTGGAAGGTTGTGAAGTGTCGTTTAAATTTAACAAAGACCTTAGGACTCATTTAGAGCAGCATCATAATTTTGAATATACCTGTGAGAAAATAACTTTTGATAAAATTTGAAAAAGTGGACATATCAAATACTGGAAAATGAAAAATGGACAAACAGATATACTTTTGTCAAAGCAGAAGTAGCACCGAGTGTAGTTATTTAGTGAATTTATTTATCATTACAACCGTATTTTATAACTAACTAAAATTTACCCATTTATATTTTGTATTCTTAGGCTAGCTCTAGTAGACTATTTATAAAATATTTGTTTACATATGTGTATAAATTGTTATTTATTACCTACAGTACCTATATATTACTGGTTGTTAAAAATTCTGTATTATTTTTAGAAAACATTTTAATCACTCTATAAGTTTCTTGCAGTTTCTTCTTATGAGTTGTAATCGAAACTGCGGATCTATCAGAAGACAATAAAATTTTCACAAATATTGTCTTTTTTTATTGAAGTTGCAATATTTAGTGAGGTCTCCATAGTGAGAACCAATAATTCAAGTTAATCTGGGCTTTAAAAATCCCTTGAGCTTTGCAGTTAAAAAAATCACTACAGAATATTAATTTTATCATTAGTTTACTGTTCAAGTTCATATTGCTACATTTTTTTCTAAGAGATGACATATGAACTACATGTTTGACTAAAAGGAATTTAATTTTTTCATAAAAAAAAACAAGAGGTTTATTTAATGACATATTTTATTACATAATTTCAATACCTTCTAGGAAGGTAATAATTACGGTAACCTCTCTATAAAAAAAAATTAATATTAAATAAAATATGTTTATTCCAACACAGAAAAGGAATACTAATTCATCATCCACTTTTTTTCATATCTTTCACGTTTGTTATTTTTGTCCTTCATTCATACTGTATGTAAGTTAGGTTCGTATATTAATATAATAATATTACTTGATGCTTGGTGCATAACTAAATTAATTTGTTTTATTTCTATTAAACCTTCACCATATCGTCAAGAAATTTGTATATACGTTTTCACGACTTGGCAACAATGGATTGGACATCTGAAGGCAGGCGCTCCAGAGGATGGCAGGGCATGCACATACGCACTCCCAATGTCAAAATCGGCGGTATATTCAAAAACATTGATTTATTGAGTAAATATACATAAAACATTAATAAAAAGTGTAAAATGTGGTTTATACTGAAATTTATTAATATTTTAATGACTAAATATTGGTAATTTAGTGCTAATGGTGTATTAAAATCTATTTGGTAGAAAACTATTTTTTTCTTAGATTGGAATAGGTTAATGTGGGAAAATGTATAGGTATAAATTTTAGGGAAATGAGAACTGAAAATAAAAATCTAAATAGAATTATTTCTTGAAAACTAAACTTTTATTGCGAGATTACTTATTTAGTAAAAAAATGGTACTAAATGTAAAAGAAGTGTATAATTTTAAGAAATATATGAAAATAGCATGCTCCAACTTACCAACCAAATAAATTTTAGATTTATGTTGATCCTATTTAGTTGAAAGGTATTGTAGTCTATAAGTTAATATTACCTACTTATACTAAGAAAAGCGTAGTAGGATTTCAGTTTCCATAGGCCACTGTGCTTGGTCCACTTTATTCGATATCTACATACTTGTTTTTTAGGTATAAAGAAGCAGATAAGATTGTAGGTTTTAATTAACAATGAAAATTTAAGTTTCCACATTACTGGATACTTATTTTGAAATAAAATACTTTTGTAAAAGAAGCTCAAAAATGCTCGTTATTGCAGAAAAAAATCCTAATCCTAAACATCGTTTTTCCACAAATTTTCAATATTGACAAAAATAAGTGTACTTTCCTCTTAACATAAATTTATATTGTTTAAGATATTTCATATACCTACCACTGAAAACAATTAATTTCGAATGGTTAAATTTTTTCGTAAAATTAATAAAAGTTTGCCTTATGGTACGAACTTAAGTAGACACACTCTATATCTTGGTTTGTACCTTAACTGGGTCAGTAATTAAGTTTTTTAAGTGTTTAGGCTTTAGGCCTTTTAATTTTTCGCTTTAGTATAATTTTTATCACTATTAATACTTTTAAACTGATCATTTGTCTGACTTTTTACAGTTCAAGCAAATTTTTAAATAGAGAGTGACGCACACAGAAATCCTCTATTGGTTCATTGTGCTTTTACCTCCAGCAAGATATTCATTAAATATATTTTACGGATGTATATAAAATATTAATGTATATAATGTTTTGTTACATAAATAAATCCTAGATAAAGTGTTAATTTGTTTTTATTCAAAAAAAAAACAACGTAAATAATTTAAAAAATAATTTATTAAAAAAACCCATAAATTTCCACAAATTTTGTTTCAATAATTTATATCTATAACACAGGTCACACGTAAAATCAAACCGAATAAAACACAAAACAAATATACAGCCACAACAATCACAAAACATCAGCCATATTGAACATGTGAAAGTCAAGAGTTTTGACATATATAATAGCTAATAGCAAGCCGGAAAAACAACCTTCCATGCGCATGACGAGTAATCCCGCTGTGTTAAGTTAACCATCAAACCGGTGAAAGTTCGCAAGATATTTGGCTGATAGTATTGATTCAGACACAAAAATGTTACGTAAAAAGTGCGTACTGAAACAAAAATTCTAAATAAATCCATACTTTTAACCAAGCACGTCCTTTTACCAACGTTAAGCAAGAATAAAATAAAACTTTGACGAGCTCTTTTGGTCGCTGAACCCAATCACCAGTTGTAGGTGTGTGCCATTTCTTCATTGGTGGGGGTAAATCAACTGTTTCTCTCCCCTTGCCCATGCTCCTTGAGGCATAAACAAATCGAATGAGGTTAGATACGTGTACTAGAATGCGATAATTGTGACCGCTTTGTCTTATTTATTTTGATCCGCGACTTACGTCTTTTTTACTTTATTAAACGCATTACGTGTGCACAAATTACGTGTGTTCAGACAGAAGTCAAAGCTTAAAGGTTTGAACAGAAACTTTTAATTAAACAGAAAGGAAGACCGATCTTCAAATAAATTGTTCGTCTACTAATAAAACTGGAACATACAATAAAGTTTTTAATAAGAACATTATTTATGAAAAGGGTAATACTTCGATATAGCGGTTTTCGCTATTATAAGAGATTTTCGAAAAATTCTTTTTCAGGGCGTTTCTATAGGTCGATTATGATACAAATCTGTGTGCGCGTTTTCCGAAATCCATTTCTATAATGTATTATTAATAAAAACATATTTACGGGACGGTGGAGTGAACAGGGGTGCTGGGTGGGGACAAAACAGTATAAATCCAACGTCAAACACAAGAAAACATTAATATACTGCACTCGGGGCACATGAAAAGGGTAAATTAATTTTGAAAAGTATTAAATTTTTCGAAAAACTTTCCCACACATGTGAGATATCTCGTCCGCCATTAATTAAAGAAGGAAAATAGGCGCATTTATTTTGGTCAGCTGATAACATGAAGTTCGTCATTATAAAAATGATAGTCTTAATAGAAGCAGCGTTGCCAAACTTCTTATGAAGAATTAACACCAAGGCTATTTCAGGGGATTATCCACCATTTCCATGAGAAACAATGATATTTTTTGTAGAAATTTCTCCTTCTTTATGTTTACAGGTATTTTCCTTTTTTCTCTACAAATTATAATAGAAGAAGGAATAACTTAATTTTTCATATGAATTTTGTCCTGTATCTTCCTTTTTTTAAGCTATTGCGGGATTGTTGTCCTATTATTTATTTTTAATTTTTTAAACAATTTTTTGGACATTTTGGTAAACAGAAAGTGCGGTGTGTACTGTGAAATACTGTTTTTCGGCGTTTAATGTGGGATTTCTACTGTTTCGTCCCCACCCAGCACCCCTGTTCACTTCACCGTCCCGTAAATATGTTTTTATTAATAATAAATTATATAAATAGATTTTGGAAAACGCGCACACAGATTTGTGTCATAATCGACCTATAGAACACCCTGAAAAAGAATTTTTAAAAAATCTCTTATAATAGCGAAAACCGCTATATCGAACTATTACCATGAAAAATATGACTGGAATTGTGTGTGTGATCGAAGTATTCTGCAGTAAGAAAAATAGGCGAATGGCCTTTTTTATATATAGTGAGTTAGTTTTTAATATTATTTTTTTGCTTGTGCGCTCCCACTGAAAAATGTCACGAGCCGCCATTGAACTTAAGTCTTAAATCGATAGTACCGCTTTTTAAAAGATTTTCTGACGTCAAAGGATGCACTGAGACTGTTAATACCATCTCGTCAAAGAAATCCTAACAAAACCTGTAAAATATCTTTTAAGACAAAAGAATCCAATCTTAAATTTAATACACCTACAAGAGTGAAGTTAATACACAATTTCCAGAAACTTTAAGCAAAAGTTTCTCACTTCTCTTAATAATTACTTTCAAATTAATATTTAATTTGTGTCGAGGAGAAATTTAACTTGTCGATTATTAAGTGTGTTTTAGAAACTTACTTTGCGTATTTTATTGTTTATGCTTGGAAATTCTTTTTAAATTATGTAAAAAAGAAAGAATTAAAAGAAGAGTTTAAAATTTTTTATTGATAGAATGTTTAAAAAAGTAAATACCTAACGACCTACTCGCTTTATAAAAAAAATTCTGATACTTCTAGTATAGCAAGGTTAGTTTATATTTATCAGGTTGCGACATATCCTTAACTTTTAGGCGGTTCGAGGTCGGGGACGCAAGGAAGAGCACTCCACCGAGAAAAGTTGGCAAGACTGGGTAAAAATCAAACCTGAATATCAATCCAGTGGCGTCTAGAATTTGCGCATTTCATTTTGCATTGTTTTGGAAGTGATATTTGTTGAAAGATGTAATTTTAAATGTTTTTTATTTAAAGTAAAAGAATTTACACTTAATAACAATTAAAAACTGTTGTGTAAACGGTTGTTCTACTAATACAATAAACTGTATATCTCCGGCAGTGAACAACATGGCCGAAAAATGGGAGATGTGACGTCATAACACGTCAAAGCAATATAGCCGAATGTCGTGACCTTATATAGACTGACTTTGCTAGTATAGTAGAAAACAACTTATATGAAAAATAATTTTAGGTCAGCTGATTTTTCAATATGTTGTTTTCCTTCTGAATAGACCCTGGGCTGCCGGGCTGGCGGTAGTGGTTGCGTTTATTAGTTCGCATCCTACCTGTACAGGTAATAATCCAAGGTTTTAAAAACATTTTAAGAGACCTTATGTTTAATTTCTTGTCTTTAAATAAACACTTTTTTATTGCCACACACCGTCAGCCAGATAGCCGAGGAGTTACCCGAAAGACGAGGTAGAACAGCATATTAAAAAGTTAGCTAACCTAAAATTCTTGTTTTCCTGACGTTGCTACCTCCCGGATTAATAGCGCAAAGATTAAAAATAAATAATACTGCGTAAGTAAGGTCATTTCTCATTTTCCTAAATAAACAATATTGTACAGGGTGTCCGGTAAGTCTAAAATTAGGAAGCGTATAGGAGACGTCAAAACAACATTAGTCTTTCCTATAAAAAACAGGGCCCCAGAAATTACTTTTCAGTCTATACCTTTTAAGTAAAGGACTCTTTGTTTGACCTCCGGACAGTGCGGACGTGCGTAGAGGACTACAAAGTTCTTCCTGAAGTGACGGTTAGGGGTGTCGTCCGAACGTTTTTACCTTCGGGGATCAAGGAAAGATTCACGCTAAATTTACGGCATCTTTCTTCTGGATCTAAGCACTGTGAGCGAAGATTCCTATAAGCTGATGGTATCCTGTTTGGTGGTGAACACGAGGTATTTCTCAAATGGCGGGAAATAGATGGACGTGTCATGGGAACTGTCAGTAGTGAAAGTGAAGGTTATACGTAACACCAGTAGCAGGTCTTGGTTTGACAGCCGACAATTTATGCATTGCATCGATTGTAGAATTATTTTGGTTTTCTTTTGGAATTTCTGGGAGCTACGAGCTCGATTATCCAGATTTTCCGCCGACGAAGCCCTGGAAAGCATAGTCCGGAAGGGGGAGAGTGGCGGATTGGACCTAAAGGGACCAAAACCAAGAAAAAAAATAGAGAGAGAGAGAAAGAACTTTTAAGTGGACCTGTATATTTCAATAAAATTTGGGTATCAGCAAAAAGACTGACATTTCTTGCTGTAAACTGTATTTGACGGCATTTAGGAGAGATAAATTAATTTAAATTATAAATATTTTGGGTCTTGTCAATATTCTTTTAGAAGAAGAAAGAACTTTAAAATCATTGAAGTTTAAACAGCTGTTTCTTTTCCTACTCCAAACCAACATTCCACCAACACTATGGGTCAAAATAGTTGGAAGAACTGGTGGCCACAGAAACCGGTGGAATTTGTAAGAAAACCTATCTTTGTACCAATCCGATTCCGAAATGGCAGCAATAAAACGCACCTAATTTAAAAGAATAAACAATAAAAGCTTTAACATTACATATATTTGCAACTACAATTATTGGCAGAATGGAAAATATTTATTTTATGGTAAAATTTATAAGCTTGTGTCTAAGTAACAAACATAAAATTTAAAAGAATATTATTTAAAATAAACTTGGTGTGAAATTTTCTTACCGAATACCACAAGTGCTTAAATTATTCCGGGAAATTATTTCTCGGCCACAAATATTTTAAGAAATAAATTTAGCACTGGTGGTATTACAAAGTGAAAATATTGGATATAACTTTTGAACCGTTCGGTATATTTTTATGAGACTTGAAATAATATTTTATAACCAAGGTAAGCCATTTTTTGTATATCAATGACAGCTCTAAATGTCAAGGTGACAGCTGGGCCCATCTTGGAAAAAAATTAAATGAAAAGGGGTCTTGTGGCACATTATTTTAAAGCTCCTGACAAGTACTTTATAACCCTAGAATATAAAGTCAATACCTTCACCTACTAAAAATGACGGTACTTTTAAAATTACTTAAATACCTGATTTCGATGGCCATATTTCCAAAATAATAAAGTTAGATGTACTTAATGTTGTATTTTCTTAAAGCTCTCTTAAATATCTTTTTAATGGTGATGTAATATACAGGGTGTTTCATTAAAAATATATTTATAATTTTAGTCCTATACCCTGTATATTATCACCAATATTACCATTAAATAAATCCTTAAGGCTTTAAGAAAATACCACATTAAGTGTATCTAACTTTATTTGATTCGGAAATATGGCCATCTAAATGTGGTAGGTATATAGGTAATTTTTAAAATACCGCCATTTTGTAGTAGGGAAAGGTATTAACTTTATATTTTAGGGTTATAAAGTACTTGTCAGGAGCTTTAAAATGATATGTCACAAGACCCCTTTTTCGTTTAACTTTTTTTTTCCAAGATGGCGCCCAGCTGTCACCTTGACATTTAGAGCTGTCATTGATATGTATAAAATTGCAGACCTTGGTCATAAAATATTGTTTCAAGTTTTATGAAAATATACCAAACAGTTCAGAAGTTAAAAGAGGGAGCGACGGACTTTAGGACCTCACTGTATGAAAGACTAGTGTTACTTTGACGTCTTCTACAACTCTTTGTTTGACCTCGGACAGTGGGGACGTGCGTAGAGGACTACAAAGTTCTTCCTGGAGTGGCGGCTAGAGGTGTCGTACGAACGTTTTTTACCTTCTGGGATCAAGGAAAGATTCACGCTAAATTGACGGCATCTTTCTTCTGGATCTAAGTGCTGTGAGCGAAGATTCCTATAAGCTGATGGTATCCTGTTTGGTGGTGAACACGAGGTATTTCTCAAATGGCGGGAAATAGATGGGCGTGCCATGGGAACTGTCAGTAGTGAAAGTGAGGGTTATACGTAACACCAGTAGCAGATCTTGGTTTGACAGCCGACAATTTATGCATTGCATCGATTGTTGAATTATTTGTTTTCTTTTTGGAATTTCTGCGGGAGCTACGAGCTCGATTATCCAGATTTTCCACCGACGAAGCCTTGGAAAGCATAGTCTGGAAGGGGAAGAGTGGTGGATTGGACCTGAAGGGACCAAAACCAAGAAAAAAATAGAGGGAGAGAGAGACGTCTTCTACATGCTTCTAAATTTTAGACATACCGGAGACCCTGTATGTTTGAATTTATAGCTAACCCAAAAATCTTCCTAAAAGTCGTAATTCTTTCTTTTCTAAAGAAACGTTTTCGAAAATAAGTTGATTGACGTCCCTTCATCAGACAACATACAAAAATTATTCCCAGTTAACAGTAAACAATCAAAAATGTGTTAATTAAACCCAGCGAAAAACTTATTAATTTTTGGAATATAATTAAAATCTTAAAACTTTTAGGGCGTCAGAAGATTAGTTTTTAATTTTTTGGAGGGCTCTGTACTTAAATTTGTTGACACAGGCTAAAATTTAAAGTCAATATTGGTATGACTTTAGTAAAATTTAATTATTTTAGGATGGCGGCTTCCTCTACGCTTTATAAGAAAATTTAATTACTCCATTCGGAAAATTATAAGGAAAGGAAAATAACGTAGCAGTGCTGTCAGATTTTAGCTGTAAATGTATTTTTAAAGTGTGTACAGGGTGGCTCGAATTCGACGCTCATCATTGGGATTTCGAAAACCGTAAGAGATACAGGATCGGTTAAATGGAGGCAAAGTTGCGCAATTTGATACTCAATAAAATGCCGTTTTGCTTTTTAAAAAATTTCGAGTATTTTCGAAGATATTTGAAAAAAACCGGAATTTTCAATTTTGGTTTTTATTGTTTCCTGGCTATATTTGTTAAGATAACTTAAAATGGAAAACACGTTTTCATGGCAACTTTTTCTGCTCTATAATTCAGTGTGATTAAATATTGAATCTGACGTTTCGGCTTCTGGCGACCATCATCAATTTAATTTTTTTAAATACGGACCTGATATTTTTTCAATTTAAGTAAATCCTTTCATCACTCTTAAAACACTATATATCGCCACTTTGATATTTGCCGACGTTTCGTACAAACAATTCCATCTCCAGAATATTGCATATTTATTTAACCATAATACGGCCCTGAACTACATTTTTAGGTAAGAAGGTAAAAAAAAGAATAAACTTATTACATATTCGTAATCTTTTTATTGCAACTCATTGATATCTAACAGCGGAAATTACTTTATTAACCGAAAATTTCATGAATATTAGACATAAGATACAAAAAGGTAGACAACAAATCAGCTTACATAAACAATTTGTAATACTATCTTGATGCCCATATTAAAAATAAACATAATTTAATCACTATTATAAGTGTTCAAAGAGATAACCTTCCGCCTCGATGCATTTTCTTGCTTTGCTTTGTGTTTTTAATACAGCTCGATTAATTGTTCTCGCAGGAATAGCCTTATCAAATTTTGTCGTAGTACTTAAAGGTCGTGAGGTGCATTTTTAAATAAACGGTTAGTTCTGGTTAGTTCTGGTTAGCTACTTTCCTTCCATTGTGGGCAGGAGCTCCGTCTTGCCGCTACCATATTTCTTGAAATACTGCCAAAGGTTGATTATCTAGGGCGTCTAAGACATCATTCCTAATCAAATTTAGATATCGTTCGGAAGTTAAGGTCCCTTCATAAACGAAAGGTCCAATAATTTTGTTCTTCCACATACCAATCCATACATTAAATGAAGTTCTCCCTTGAATTCGTACCTGCTGGTTAGTTTCTGTTAATAAAGTAATTTCCGCTGTTAGATATCAATGAGTTGAAATAAAACATTATGAATATGTAATAAGTTTATTCTTTTTTACCTTTTTACCTAAAAATGTAGTTCAGGGCCGTATTATGGTTAAATAAATATGCAATATTCTGGTGATGGAATTGTCTGTACGAAACGTCGAAAAATATCAAAGTGGCGATATGTAGTGTTTTAAGAGTGATGAAAGGATTTAATTAAATTAAAAAAATATCAGGTCCGTATTTAAAAAATTAAGTTGATGATGGTCGTCAGAAGCCGAAACGTCAGACTCAATATTTAATCACACTGAATTATAGAGCAGAAAAAGTGGCCATGAAAACGTGTTTTTCATTTTGAGTTATCTTAACAAATATAGCCAGGAAACAATAGAAACCAAAATTGAAAATTCCTGTTTTTTTCGAATATCTTCGGAAGTACTCGGAATTTTTAAAACGCAAAACGGCATTTTATTGAGCATCACATTGCGCAACTTTGCCTCCATTTAACCGATCCTGTATCTCTTACGGTTTCCGAAATCCCAATGATGAGCGTCGAATTTGAGCCACCCTGTACACAGTATACGGGGTGCGTTAAGTCAAATAATAATGAATAACAAGAATGTAAAACATTTATTAAAAGATTGACAAGACATTTTATTCCTTACTGGTAGAATCAGTACGGTATGTAACAGGTATAAAAGGATTTTACAAGTAGTTTTTCTTTAAGAACTTTTAAATGACTCGTTAGAAACTAACAAAATTTAGTATGTAAGCTTATCTTAATCAAGGTTAGTTTATATTTATAAGGTTGCGACATATCCTCAACTTTTAGGCGGTTCGAGGTCGGGGACGCCAGGAAGGGAACTCCACGGAGAAAAGTTGGCAAGACTGGGTAAAATCAAAGCTGATGATCAATCCAGTGGCGTCTAGAATTTTCGCATATCATTTTGTATTGTTTTGAAAGTGATATTTGTTGAAAGATATAATTCCAAATGTTTTTATTTAAAGTAAAAGAATTTACAACTTAATAATAATTAAAAACTGTTGTGTAAACGGTTGTTCTAATAATACAATAAACTGTATATCTCCGGCACTGAACAACATGGCCGAAAAATGGGAGATGTGACGTCATAACACGTCAAAGCAATATGGCCGAATGTCGTGACCTTATATAGACCGACTTTGATCTTAATAATGTTCTTAAAATAGTGTAATACAATTTTGTTGTACAATTAATAGGATAGCCGATATTTTAAAGCTAGTTTGGCGATGCGCCACGCGGTTTTATATGTTACGACGAATTTGTTTAATTGCCGATTTCACGTATTCGGCCAAATTAAAATGTTGTTAAATTTGTAAAATAAGCTGTATTTGTCACAATGGGGGGAGTCATGGTTAAATTAGATTAGATTAGATTAGAAGGTGGATTGCATATCCTCTAAAACTGCAACCTGCTCAGGTTTATTGTGTATCCTCCGTCCATAGGTTAGAGCACGCTATCCAAGTCGGTCTGTTTAATTAGACTCCACAAGCTTGAAACCAGCTCCTTGGTAAATCTTACCGTTTAAGGTTTTCTTTACCCAGCCTTGCAAACCGCATACAACAAAGGGCTTCACAGTAGCACTATACGTGTTCTGTGGTTTCTTCCTCCTCCTGGCAGAAACTGCATAGGTATTCTTCTTCCGGGCCCATGGTTTCCAGGTGTTTATTTAGTCTGCAATGACCTGTTAGTTGACCCACTATTATTCTTACTGCCTTTCGGTTGTAATTAAGAAGGTCTTTTGTAAATTCTGGTAAGTAAGCCTTAATGAATCTTTTCGCTTGACGCTGTCCTGGTGTTCTCATGTACCAGTCTTGTGATTCCCATATAATCCATTATCTAATAAACCGAACGAAAAAGAGCCACCGCGGCTACAATTTGCCTCATTATTGCTGCCGTTACCCTCCTGGGGGATGAAAATTCAAGAAAAAAGCAAGAAGGTGGTGATTACTCAACTAGTAACTTTGGGTGGGGTTAGTACCACTAAAATAACCAATTTTTTCCAGACTTGCAGCTGCAACTGCAAGAAAAATCGGTCCAAATGGTAAACTTTTTTTATCTTTATGACATCTTACGAAGGCTTATG
>JACEGR010009439.1:0-26639 GCA_014170235.1 Listronotus bonariensis
TTAATGTGCTACTTGTATGTACTTGTTTTAAAAATTTGTCATACTTTTTTCACTGACTGTTTTGCCTTTCCAATGATTTTTTTATTTAACAAAGTCGGTCTATATAGGGTCGCGACATTCGGCCATATTGCTTTGACGTGTTATGACGTCACATCTCCCATTTTTCGGCCATGTTGTTTAGTGCCGGAGATATACAGTTTATTGTATTAGTAGAACAAGCGTTTACACAACAGTTTTTAATTATTATTAAGTTGTATTTTTTTACTTTAAATAAAAAAAAAATTCAACAAATATCACTTTCAGAACAATGCAAAATGAAATGCGCAAATTCTAGACGCCACTGGATTGATCATCACATCAGCTTTGATTTTACCCAGTCTTGCCAACTTTTCACCATTTGAGTGCCCGACCTTGCGTCCCCGACCTTGAACCGCCTAAAAGTTGAGGATGTGTCGCAACCTTATAAATATAAACTAACCTTGACGATTTAATAAGTTTGATTCAGACATTTTATTAGTAATTAAACATAAAAATATAAAACTGATAACTTGTTTAAAGATGCTTGTGCAGTAGATTTTTGCGAATGATCTCTATTGCGATTTTACACAGCGTTGCCAAATATAAGTACTACGGTAGTCAAATTAACTTAAGCACTCATTTGACTCTTGTGGTATCGATTGTACTATCTTAATTACATGCTAAAGAGTGTATATTCCACTAATCTGACAATTTGGGAGCGACGAAAAGCGGAGGGCTACAAAGTTGTAAAAAAACGTTATTTTAACATTCTAGACCGTGACATTTTTTTATTCTCAAGAAAATAATGCAAGAATAACCATAACAATATAAACAAAGATATTTTAAATTAAATTGCTTTTTGACTTAACACTTCGCTCTACAACAAAAACGTATCAAATTTCCATAAACGTATTTAATTCCGTGCGAATGCGGAACCCCGGCAAAAGGGCCTTTTGGAATTATGAAATGCTTTCAAATTCATAAACACTCAAAGCTACTTTGGAAGCCCCTTGTTTGATCAATCAAACGCAATTTTGTCAACCCCTCATGTAAATCGTCCCGTATCAACGAAATTCTAGATCTAGAGAAAGCAGTGAACCTATTTTATATCAGATGAATTATTTACTTTTTTTTTGACGTTTGAAAAGTCAACCTGTGCGTTGGAGACTACAAAGCTTTTTAAAAAACTGACTGTAGCATAGAAAAACAATTTAATTTTAGGCTTCCTGAAACCATATCGAAATTTTGTCAGCCTTAATAAATAATAGTTTTAAAATACTAAAAAACACGGTTTTATATGCAACCGAACTAAAATTTAGAAAATATTTTTTCATTACAAAGAGTTTGTATTAGATTAATAAAAGGTCAAACAATGAATCATAATTATATACCTCAAAATCTCTCACTTCAGAGTAAAAAGCGTGGGGTGCATTTTACTATTTTTTTTTCATAACTTTTCCCTCATAGATATTTACAAATGAAATAATTATAACATTAAATATATTAAGCACCCCACGCTTTTATTCTGAAGTGAATTATTCTGTTATTATCTTAAATTTTATTATAATTCTAATTTGAGGTATATAATTATGATTATGATATGCACAAATTTCAGCTCTTCTCATTCCGCCAGCTAAGAGATAAATGCTAAAATAAGTTACGAATCTCCTATCTTCTTACGCGCCCTGTGTTATTAGAAGTTTATAATAAAATACCAGAAAAATTATTTAACCTCTTACTCTCAAGTTGTCAGATCAATGTCATATCATTTTTAAATAATGAACTACTCAAATAAAAAAATCACTATTATAAAATGGTTTTATCAGGGAAATAGTTAGCGAAGAGTATCGGACATGTTTGCAGCTTATTTTCTCAATAGGCCAATACCAAGTAAATCGACAATAAAACGGACGATAAAAAAATTTGAAACGACAGGCACAGTAATCAATAATTGCAAATGTGAAGAAAATCGACGTAAAAATCAGAGACAAATTGTACAAAACGAGAGGGATTTAGACGTGATGCTTTGTGTAGAGGATGCGGTGTACTTTCTGGAACTTTTAGAGGAAAAAATTGTGCCTGCTTTGAACAACCCTGCTAGTGAATAGTGGATGGTTGCCCACCACACAGTACCAGAGCTGTGCGCGAGTACTTAAACAACGCATTTAATAACGACATCATAGGCTCGAACCACGCAATATCTTGGCCAGTCAGGTCTCCGGATCTTTCGCCAAAGGATTTTTTCTATGGAGACATTTAAAAACTAAGCTTTATACCAATAAAAAATATGAAAATTTAGACCAGCCAAGGATGTAACAACTAGCCAACGTAAGAAATGAGTTTTATAATCGTTTGGGTTATTATCTGGCAGTTAATGGAGGAATATTTGAGAATTTGATTAAATCCTGATATTTTTGTCATAAATTGATTTCTAAATGTAGACAAATTTGTTTTATTGTCTTGTGTAACTGTGAGTGCATGTGTTGGAATTAGCTGTAAAATAAAATGAAATGCGAGGATTCTTTTGAAATTCCCGTATAAAATTGTTCAGTTTTGGCAATGACATTATAAATTAATGATCTAAATTGTCACTCATAAATCGATATGGTGTTTTTATTATTGATTTCTAGAGTACAGGGTGCATAATGAGATACTACGTTGCAGAAGTATTTAAGCAGTTTCTTCTCTTTACTGGTTGGTTAAAAAATGCTTACATTTTCATTTTGGGTGGAACTTACTCTGCTCTTCAATAAATCCTAATAGCATTTTTTCTAAAATAATTAGGGGAGCCAATATTTGACTACTTCAAAATTTACATGGGATTCCCTATGTCCCGCTCGACGGAGCAACACCCGGTATAATTTAAGTCTCCTTAGAACTATCTCTAGCACCTCATCAGGAGAAAGGGAATTTTAAAATTTAAATTCATTTATTCATTTGCTGCCGAAGAGAGCAATTTCATCAGTAGGGTTATTAAATTCCTCAAAGGGTGGGCTAAATTAAACGTAAAATAAGATGTAAAATTTACCAATTTTAAAATGGATTAAAATAAAATATATAAGCATATTATAAAGGTGTAAAACGTACAAACAAAAAACGATATACAAAATTACTGATAACAAATAGAATAGCTATTTATGTATCAAGGGCGTTACTAGAACTATAATGCCCTGAAGGTCGAAATAGCCCGAGGGCCTCTGGCGTGAGGGCTAGATTTCGACCTGATGGGCATTATAGTCCAGTAAAGCCCGTGGTGCATACAATGCTTTATGTTTTACCCAAAAAGAGTTTTTCAATGACTAATTACGTTATTTATTCGCAATATAAAAATAAGTTGCTCCTGTACCTGTATACGTAAGTAGATAATGACTGGTGTTAAGTTTGACTTTGATGTTTCTATCAGTTAGTCAGTTGGCATTTTTATTTAACGATTTGCTCAAAATGGAAGAAATTCCACAAAATATAAGAGAAAAGGCCATAAAAGCGACCGAAAATTTTTCCCAGTTAAATCAAGGCAACAGTATGATCGGGAGTATGGCATATTTGGTATTTGGAAAGATGCGAACGCAATTCTTCAAATAACCGAAACCGTTTTAATGGCATATTTTCAGGAACTGGTAAGTTATTGATTTTATTTTAATACATAATATGTTTAACAAACTTTATTATTTTTAGTCGGAAAAATACAGTCCGAACTCTCTCTGGACCAAGTATTTCACCCTAAGGTCTACGTTGATGCTCTATGAAAATATAGACATTTCGCAATACCATCGTCTCATATCTTTTTTAAAAGTTAAGTCGAAAGGATACGTCAAAATAGCGTTAGTGCTACCACCGCTGCTACCATCACAAAAAACACCGACCATTCTATAGTGGGATCAGCTACATTTTCCGGGACATTTCAAAATTGTAATTTTTATTTTGGAAATAAAGTTTAATTTTTAGTATTGTTTAAAGAAAAAATATTTTTGTATAAACTTGATCTTTATTGTGAGAGAAATAAAATTGGATAAGCAATAAAATTTCCATATTGGCGCATTAGGGCATTATAAGCGGGCATTATCATAATGCCCGCTTATAATGCCCTAGGTGTGATAGCAGGTATTATTGCTACCATAAAACATATTCCGTTTCTAAGGTATTACAGATCAATAATAGATGGGTAAAACATAAAAAGTCACTACTTTGTGATGTTCTAAGATTCTCTTTTTATTTTAATTGAAGCATATATAATTTACTGTTTTTCTATAAGCTTTTCCTAAAAGATCAATATGAGAAGCTTACTTTAATAAACCAGTTCTCTATAATTTTTTTGATAAAGGGGTTATACGAAATATTCATCAGGGGTTAACCAAAAATTGGGCTAATCTCAACACCCTAAACATTTTTTCCAGCCAAATTTCCCAAATTCAACTGAAATTTATAGCTTTGGGCCATCATATCCAGTTTAAATCGTGCCTTATCAACTAAAACGAACCACGAAAGTTTAACTTTTCGAATCTATAAAGGCCTTTAGGCCTCGATAGCTCCCTTCATAAATTTCCTTTTTGCAAAAACACAGAGTTAAATTTATAAACCCGTATAAATCAATCGGTTCGAGATATTTCTTCGGCGAGCGTATCAATAAAAAAATGAAAAATGAATACTTACAGTTTGTGGCTTGTTCGTGTTTGGAATTTGGCAGGTTTTTTTTATTATTTGATGCTACGTACCTAAAAACAAAGAAATATACCTTAGATTTTTTTTTACTAAATATTAAAAACGAAATCAAAATTAATTGTATAGACATGATCGTCTAATAATTACTCATATACAACAGAATACCACATTATGTCTGAAATGAAATCAAGAAACTTTTGTTGCTATTGATTTGCATAAAGGAATAGGTGACTTAAAAAGCAAAAAAAGCTTGGTTTATGCAGGCAGATCGTAATTTAATTTTAATCTAGAAAAATGCTCTTCAGAAATTGAAGCCTTTTGGAAATTTGATCTTGTATTTGATACTGTACTTAAAACTTAGCTTCAATAATAACGAAACGTTGAAAATTGGAATGATTTCTTCAAACCGTCAAAATTTGAAAACCACATAACCTTACAATTTTCCTCAACTTAAAGCTTAACGTTAAGCTTTTGCGCACCCTGCACAAAAACTCAAAATTTTCTCTTCGTGAGTCGTATTTCTTTTACAAGCAATTTTTTTAAATCAAAAATGACTTTTTGCCAAAATATTATTTTTTTCTGTGCATTTGTGCTCCTGTAAACCCTATATCCGTGAAGTCTGTAGTAAATTTTTAGGCTTCCTCTTAGCCTATCCTATTGCACTTGCTTTAAGAAAAAATAAATTTTGCGTTATCTATGATGCATTTACTTGGACTCCTATACCATGAAGCACAATATTTCGTAGCAAATAGAAAAAAAATCATAAATAATAAAGTAATATGTAGAAATTTAATAAAAATCAAGTACATTAGGCCTCGACTCAACAACTTCGCCGAACAATTTCATTAGTTTTCTCAGTGTAGAGACTGTTTGTTCACAACTTGTAGTTATTTTTCGAAAATAAGGAGTGTTTACGTCAACAGTGTCAAACTCGAGGTTATAAAAATCAGACCCCAAAACTTCAAAGGAGCCGACATTAATGTCGCTTCTCGTTATTGCTTTTTCTCGGGTACGACACTGAGCTGCCTTTAAATTAGAGGTTTCATTTGAATAGGTATCTTGTCTATCTAGCGTATAATAATATTAAAACCGAAAAAAATTATTGCTAAATCACTTCATTTCAAGGATATAATCAAGAAACTTGGTCTTGTTACCCGTCACCTATAAAATTACTTGAAATATTATTATAGAAAGTGTTCGGCGGTTTTTCTGGCTTTGGTTAGATTGTGGTGGTTATGGTGTAATATGATTATTACAAGACAGTAATTTTAATTATTGACTTATTTTAATAAGGATATAGAATGTCTGTTTAGTAGAAGGTTTAATTATTATTTATTATAAACTGCATTTTTGGAACTCGGGGTAAACTGGGTTAAATTTCTAAAAACTCGGCGTCCACCGTATCTATATAGTACTTAGGCTTCTTACATGGGCGCTGGCAGGGGGTGCACTTGCACCCAGAGTTGGGTCAAATATTTAAAATCGGTATTCGAATACCGAATATTTGAATGCTTGGAAGGAAAAAAGTATTCGAATACTCGGTACTCACGAACACCCCATTCGAATACTGCTTACACATTCCGGTATTCGAATACTTGGAACGCCGGTATTCGAATACTCAAAAAAGTATTCGTCGAATACTTCAAAAGTATTCGAATACAGAATCCCGAACACTAACTAAAAAAGTATTCTGCCAAATACCGAATACCAAACACACAAATGTATACGAATACCGGCAAAATGTATTCTGAATACTATCACAGACCTAACCACCTTCTAGCGTATTTAGATCTGTGATACTATTCAGAATACTGAGTATTCCAATACGACCCAACTCTGCTTGCACCCCTGGCTTTAGAAAATGTATGAAAAGTAGTAAGTTTTTGCAAAAAAAAATTGATTTTAGGCTTTTTAAGATGTTTTGCACCCCCTGGCTATTGGGAAAGGAGCAAAGGAGAGGTCAAATCTAGTCATCCTGGCGTGTCGAAGGACCTTTTTTTTGCTCTTCAAATTTTTTATTCTTTTTCTTTCTTCGCACCGCCCTGGAAGTCATCCTGCCGGCGCCCGTGGATTCTTATAAGCCTTCTTCGGCTGTCATAAATAAAAAAATAAAATAAAATAAACTGTGTTCTTTTGAGACATATTAGGAATATTATAATGCCCTACAATTATATTAATTAATTTGAATAAATTCTTATTACTATACAATATCTTTTACCGAGGTATGACAAAAAGTTTTTTCTAAGTTGTAGGTTTTTCTAACGGGCATGTTCTAAACATAATTTGGTGTATTTTAGTGCGAAGTGCCCCAAAAAATTACTGGGTTAAAATTGGTTTTAACCTTGTAATTCCAAGTTATCTTTACAAAATTGGTTTCAGCATAAAATTTTGCATACAGTAATCTGTTCTATTTTGACACTGACTTGTTGCGATGATGCCATGCTATTTACCTAACAAAAACATTCGAAAAAAACAGAACATTTGAAAATTAGTTAAAAACGGAAATAAACTTATTATTAACTATAATAAGGAAGGTCTCTCAAAATACTAAGGATACCAAATTGAATCTGTGAAAAAATAACTACATCTCATACAGGACATTTCTAATGGCGTGGCCAATATTTCAATATTTGAAGTATTAAAACTAAATTTTTTTCTTAAATACTTTGTATATTGATCCATATATTTAATACTGTGATATTTAATAAAATTGTTACTTAAGTCAAATTTTCTTGCTTACCGTATTCGTCCCAGTGCACTATGGGACAGAAATTAATTTTTTGGTCAAAATTCTTAAACTTACCAATCTAACTTAAAATAAGGTGCTTTTTATTGGAAAAATATTACAAATTATTACAAATGCTTTTTGAAACCTAAAACTTATTATATGTTATTATAAATTTACACCCCCTTAACATTATTTTTTTATGATACAAAAATAAACTAAAATGTCAGCTTGTTTGGTTAATTCGGTAGTAAAACTGATAAAGACAAAGGTAAAACAATTCTTTGACAAAAGTAGCAAGACTTCGCAAGACTGCATTGGAAACACAACAATAGCTCTTATTATTTAAACTATTTTACTTTTTTAGTAAACAAGGCTAATAATAAACTAAGTAGATTAAATGTTATATATTTATGTTTTCTTAAAATACATTTTCAAGTTTCTTATTATCCAATAGAAGTCGTCAAAACCTTTTATAATCTACTTTGAAATACACAGCATGATCCATTAAAATTTCAAAGTTGCTTTTTGGCCAAAATAATGGATTTCTATCCCATAGTGCAGTGGTTTAAACCGTATTTGAAAATGACAATATAAATATGAGAATCAAGAAAATGTAGGTTTTCACACCCCAATAAATTTTTAGATTATGACTATAATTTTTATTTTTAGGGTTAATATGTACTTTAGTTTACACCCAATATAAACATTTTACAAGTTATGACCGAAACAACGTTTTTAATGAGTACAATGCATACGCCCGCCCGACAGAGATAAGTAAAGTTCTAGCCAGTAGAGAAGATGCCACGACGTCATCACTTCTGTCTCACTTTTAATTATTCTCCTTTTTGTTGCTAGCACACGATGTAAACGACGCGTTTGGACAGCGATAGTTGATTGCCGTCTTTATTTGTATGACGCTTGTGGCATCTTTGTAACTGGTTTTTAGTCTATATTGTTTTTAAACCATTGTCCGGAATGTATTCAAACACGGTTAAATACGCGACGTACATGACGTCACCGTTTAGCAAGAAAATGTTATATTTTTAAATTGTTTTGAACCGTATTAACAACAAAAAATGGATCTAATCTTGTGTTAAATTATCCTATTATTTTTAATTGTTAACATTTTGTTTTGTTTTTTGAGGGGGGAGCGGGGTACGCAGCTTAACTGTAAGGCTGTAGCTTAGAAAGATTGCGTTTTAGGACATATGCTTATACGAAAAAAATCTTATCAAAAATACGATTTTTAAATGTTGATACTGAATTTTGTAACACCTTATACCGGGTGTTGCTCCGTCGAAGCGGGACATAGGGAATCCCATGTAAATTTTGAAGTAGTCAAATATTGGCTCCCCTAATTATTTAAGAAAAAATGCTATTAGAACTTATTGAAGAGCACAGTAAGTTCCACCCAAAATGCAAATTTGAGCATTTTTCAACCATCCAGTAAAGAGTAAACTGCTTAATACTTCTGCAACTTAGTATCTCATTATGCACCCTGTACTCTAGAAATCAATAATAAAAACACCATATCGACTTATCAGTGACAATTTAGATCATTAATTTATAATGTAATTGCCAAAACTGAACAATTTTATACGGGAATTTCAAAAAGAATCCTCACATTTCATTTTAGTTTACAGCTAATTCCAACACATGCACTTACAGTTACGCAAGACAATAAAACAATTTTTTCTACATTTAGAAGTCAATTTATGACGAAAATATCAGGATTTAATCAAATGCTCAAATATTCCTCCATTAACTGCCAGACAATAACCCAAACGATTATAAAACTCATTTTTTACGTTGGCTAGTTGGTACATCGATATTCGGGCACATTCAGCGGAAATAGCATTCCTTAGCTGGACTAAATTTTCATATTTTTTTATTGGTAGCTTAGTTTTTAGATGTCCCCATACAAAAAATCGTTTGAAGAAAGATCACGTCGATTTTCTTCACATTTGCAATTATTGATTAACGTGCCTGTAGTTTCAAATTTTTTATCGTCCGTTCTATTGTCGATTTACTTAGTGTTGGCCTATTGGGAAAATAGGCTGCAAACATGTCCGCTACTCTTCGATAACTATTTCCCTGGTAAAACCATTTTATAATAGTGATTTTTCTTGATTTAAGTAGTTTATTATTTAAGAATGATGTGACATTGATCTGACAACTTGAGAGTAAGAGGTTAAATAATTTTTCTAGTATTTTATTATAAACTTCTAATAATACAAGGCGGGTAAGAAGATAGGAGATTCGTAACTTATTTTAGCATTTATCTCTTAGCTCGCGGACTGAGAAGAACTGAAATTTGTACAGTGGGTACAACTTTTCGTGCTCTTTAAAAAATCGTCATTATATTTTCTTCTAAAATAATTAGGGGAGCCAATATTGGACCACTTCAAAATTTATATGGGATTCCCTATGTCCCGCTCGACGTAGCAACACCCGGTATACTAGATATTTATAGCGCGAGTAAATAATAATATAAACTCCAATAAATTATATTTTAATTACCTGTTTTCGTGTCTTTTTTGTGATAATAGGGCCGACTCTGGAGAATAGCTTTTAAATATTTTTAGGCAGTAACTTAACCGACTTCACGCCGTGAAAAATTTGTCTCCAACATCGGTCTGTGTTATAATGAAACAACGGGGTGTAAAAGTTATGCGCGTCAAGATGATATCTTACTTAATTTTTTCCAATTAGAGATAATGATCGTAAAATATGGAAATTAAGTTTTTATGAGGCATAAAAATGCTGTATGGGGTGTCGTTGTTAAAGTATCCAATTAAATTGGACATTTACGATAAAATCGACAACAAATTGGACCTCTATTATTGTATTTATTTATAGGATTTAAAAAAAATAAGTTTTTACATTATTTATTAACGCTTACTGGCTGCCCGTGATTTGTCTAACCTAAAGCACCCAAATGTGTCATTTTTAAGTCAACCTGTATAAAGTAAGTTCTAAAATATCCTGTACCTATAATAAATAAATTATATTTTAAAAAAGTATATGTTAAACGGTTTTAATGTACTAAAAGCAAAGACAATTATAGTTTCACTATAGACTCCCAGAACAATGCTAAATTTTTGGTCATCAGTTTGGACGCTGGCTTAGCTGAATTTATGAAGCGGCAAATTATACGTACTGTTTACGTGTGTACTCGATGGATACCCGCTTCATAAATTCCATGAAGCGAGCGTCCAAGCTGATGACGAAAAATTTAGCATTGTTCTGGATGTCTATAGTGAAACTAAAATTGTTGGGCACTTAAAATTTCTATCATAATATTAGGGAATTATTGGAATTCATATAAGGTCTAGCAGTAATAAATTCAGCAGTATTTTGACATTACGCATGCTCAGTAGTGGTTTTAAATAAGGGAAACTTTCTTAAAGTTACTGCTAGACTTTAATTGTGCCAAAATATAGTCGGTCATTTCCCTTTCTTATTTTGACATTTGAAAACAAAATGAGGTTAAGGGTTGAAGTAATTTTTGTTTATTTTTAAATTGTGTCTTTAAAATATACTAAAAAAGTTAAAACTTTTCCATTATTAACTATACAAAACAAATAAATAAAATAGACTATAAATAAAAAGAAATATTATTCCAGTTTTAGGTTAAAAATAATACAAGCATGTCATGTTGACCAATAACACTTCTTCACATAGGCGCGTTAAGGTTTAGCAGTAATAAAATAAGGTTTTTCCTTAATACTGCTAGCACTATTGGCCTATTCCAATAATTCCTTATTTACTAGGCCCAACGGTTTTATTATTTGTCTGATCAATACTCCAGATTGATGAGAAGATTGGGGCAATCTGGTAGCTCGGACGTACCGAATTATATTTTAGCTTTTAGGACAATAAAACCGTTTAACATAAAAAAAAAAATGTATTTTCAAGTTTTTAGTTTTGTTGTTAGTTGATACTTCCCATTCTTATTAAGTTCATTTAATGCCTTACTATAACTAACCAGAACTAACCAACGATTTTATATTGAGGTAGTTGTGGAAAATATGTAATTTGCTATTTTGTTGCGACGGCCATCTTGGATTTTAATTTTTTTCTAGTGTGTTCTACAAATTAAGCCCTTTCATTTGATACCCATATTGAGGCAGTTGTGGAACAAAAATGTAATCCGCCATTTTGTGGCGGCGGCCATTTTGGATTTTTAATTTTTCATAGTGAGCTTCATGCTACGAATCAAACCCTTTCATTTTGATACTCATATTGAGATAGTTGTGTAAAAAATATGTAATCCGCCATTTTCTGGCGGCGGCCATATTGGATTTTAATCATTTCATAGTGACCTCCAATCTACGAATCAAACCCTTTCATTTGATACCCATATTGAGGTAGTTGTGGAAAAAACATGTAATCCGCCATTTTATAGCGGCGGCCATCTTGGATTTACAATCATAAGAATGTACTATATTATATCGCCATCAAGATTAAGAGTGTGTACCAAATTTCAGATCAATCGGTAGTCAGGAAGGGGTCAGATTTGACCCAAATAAATAACAAATAAATATTAAATAAACAAGTCAAGTTAAGTATAAATAACAAACAAACAAACAAATAAATAAACAGGTAGTTAAGTAAAACCGTTTAAATACAAGCATTTTGCGGATTAAAACTTAAGTTGTGTGTATCTTTTTCCATTAAATTTAGGGTCATGAGGGGGTCATATTATCATTTCTATTTTATCTTTCTCATGTTACTTTCCAAATTGCATTTTATGCCTGATCATGCCATATGGCCATTACGAAATTCTGTAGCCGTGACAAAATGCCTAATGAAGTGATAATAAAACAAAATTTTCTTTAAATTTATTTTTAATGATTTTTATTTATCGGCTATCAACTAATAAAAAGAGCTTTTGTTGGACAGTGGTGCCGACAGTTGTGTAATACATGATAAAAAAGCAACCATGTGTATACCTCAGTAGCGTAGGTGTTTTTAAAAAATATAATTTTTATTTAAAAAATTAAAAATAAAGGGTGTCTCTAAAAGGTCTGTACAAAATGCTACCATAAAAGGTCTGTACAAAATGCTACCATAGACTCCTTGGATCAAAATATAACAAGCTAATAGTTAAAAAGTTGATCGTTTGAGATACAGGGTGTCAAAGTTTCTATTCTATTTTAGATATTTTTAAATATTTTATTTATTATTAGATTTTTTTTTGTTTGCCAACGATATCTTACAATTCTAGTAGAAATTTTTTATTCTTCCACATTTTCTGCACAAATAAGGTATACCTGATGAATATCACTACAAGCAATAGTTTTTGGGATATTTTGAATTAAACGTTTTATTTTACATAAAAATCCTTTGCATTCCCTTACGCTTTATTTAGGCCACCCGGGTTTCCCTGAAAGGTCTGTACAAATTTTGTAATCCAATTTCCTTACGCCAAAAATATAATGATTAAACCCAATTTGCCTTTGTTGACAAGTTGATGGTGTGCAAAATATAGGGTGTCTAAGTAATAGAAATACATGGAAAATTTGACACCCTGTATCTTGCAAACTAGCAACCCTTCGACTAAAGTAATTGCATTAGATCGTCGTCTTCTGACCCAAAGAATGTGTCCTATGGGAAACTTTTGTAATAATCAAGTACCTATACCTTTTTGGTGCAAAAAATTGGCAGAATAAAAATTCTTCAGCAAAATTAAAATATAAGGAAGCAACAAAAAGTTACGACACTTTGAACCTAAGCAAAGGACTGCAGGTGCTCCCTCTACATTGTACGACAAAAAGATTAGCATATTTTGATTTCTTACTCTAAAAACCTTTCAATGCCGAATTTTGTGAATAAATTTCTTATAATAGGTTAAATATTTAAAAATGGCTAAAATAAAATAAAAACTTTGACACCCTATATCTTGCAAACGATCAATTTTTCGACTAAGGTAAATTGCTCTAGCTCGTCGTATTTTAGTTCCAAAAATTTGTAGTAGCATTTTGTACAGACGTTTTAGAGACACCCTGTATATTTTCCCAAACAGCGTAAAAAAGGTTTTAATTTGACTAAAGTTCATTTCCTATAAATTCGTATTAAATATTTTGAAAAAGTTATAAAGCCGTGTTAATTTATATCTGGACACCCGGTTCATTAACATTGTAAACGTAGCCACTGACTAACAATATTTGGCGCCATAAGTGATCCATAAATATGTCAAAACCGCAAAATTATAATTCTGGGTGTTAAGACTCCCACTATGAAACCAGATGTTATTTAACTTAATTTTCGTATAAAATTATAATTATAGTCCTCCCACCAATTTCCTGAAGCGTTTGAAAATATATTTTAATTTTTGCATTTCAGCAAACCCAGCTAACAGCCAGTAATATTATACAGAAGGACTTGTAAACCTTAAATAAAACATTGTTTTTAAAACCTATTTGTCTTTTCTTATTAAATACCGAGTTAAAAACACAAGATTTCTCCAGTCGTTTTTAGGTGAATAGCGCTACATGGCAACAAAGGTACAGAGTTTTCATTTATATTTCACCAACTTTTAACTATACTAAACAAGGATAGAAAAAAACATTCTGTATAAAAGTTTTTACTTTTTCATCTATTCTCTTTTGAGCATAAAAAACACCACAAAGGGGGCGTTTTTATCAATCTTTTCCCCTGGTAAGATTTGGTGAGATTTGCTTTAACCCCCTTCTTCATCCACAAATCTTACGTAAGATTTAAGGGAAAGTAAAAAGGCATCATTTCTAAAACAGAAAATAACTTTGTCTATTTCTGAAAAAAACAAAAAAGGAGAAAAAGGTCCTCGACCTAAACAGTGAAAATGCATCACATAATACATTTTTCCTGGGAGGACCTGCCCAAATCTCGTTAATTGTTACCTATTTCTAGAGAAAGAAAACAGCTTCTTAATAGTTCATCTAGTCACTACATGGTCTAAGTTTTGTTAATTCGCACTAATATTTTTACACAGTTTTGCGTAAACAAGCCAAATAAATGGTTAACTGAGTCATTTTAAAATGTAATTAACGCTTACAAAGACACTCTGTAGCAAAAAGAATGTTGATTGCTCGCAGAAAATGTGCTCTTGATACGCAATGGTAGGTTTATTGGCGCCAAGGAACAAAGTCAAATACCAGACTGAAAAAGTGTTGTATGTTTTTAATTACTTGTTTTGTATGTTGTTCTTCTCGTTTTCTTATATAGTATTAAGAATACTCTTTGTTTGTGGTTAAAAAAATAGTTTTGAACAAACCACGAAGGCTTAAAGCCTAAATACTAACGTACCGTGGGTGTCTTAAGCGAGGTAAGAAAGAGGGAGTTTGTTGATACGGGACTTAAATACTTGAAGATTTGGGGGAGAAGGAAAGACCTCCGCGGGCACAGGTTCCACATTCTAGAAACTCTAGGGATAAAAGAATGAACGAAATGGGAAGTTCGGGGCCTGTCCAATTGAACTGTATGGGGATGCATACGCGCCGAACCACGAGTTTCTCTGTTAGGGACCGTTAGTGGAGGAACTATACTGGACAATTCTTCAGAGCAGAAGCCGTGAAAGTACCTATAAAAAAGCGATAAACCCCCTCACAGCCCGACGATGGGCAAGAGAGGGAAGCCTTTCTGTAGTGAAGGATCATTAATGAGCTCTTCTTTGAATAGAATCAAGAATGCTTAGGGTTGTGGGGGACGCCATGCCCCAGATATGGGAACAATATTCCAAGGGAAGTCGGATTTGGGACACATTTAAAGTGTATAAATTAGAAGCGGAAAAATACTTTTTGGCTCGAAAGAGAAATCCAAGCTTTTTGAAGCTGCCGTGGCTTAGATACAATGTATTTATGCCAGTTAAGGTTACTTCCAAATGTGACGCCCACAAGTATGAAGGTGTCTTTGCTCTGTAAAACTTGGTCGCTCATAAATAGAGGATGAGTATTTGATGACTCTATTCGCGACAAGGAACATGATTGTGTTTTGGATGCATTAAAATGGACGAGATTTTTGGCGCCCCAATCCAATATTAAATTAAGATCCTGCGAAAGAGATATCTGCATCGCTCTGCATTTGTTTTCCAATTCAGGTTTAGTGATGGGTTTAGGAACCTGAAAACTGGAGTGAAGGGTACTATCGTCGGCGAAACTATGAATGGAATTAGTTGTGGACGAGAGAAGGTCGTGTGAAGAAGAAACAATGTTGGTGCCAGAACTGAGCCCTGAGGGACTCCAGCATTTACTTGGTGAAAGCTTGAAGAATGGCTTCCACAATAACTGATATACGTCGATCAGATAGATAACTAGAGAGCCAAGTACAGAGTTTAGTTGAAAGACCATAGGAGGGAAGTTTATTAAGAAGTGCGGCATGCCAGACCTGGTCAAAAGCTTTGGATACATCAAGAGCAACGATCTGGGACTCACCTAGAAACTCAAGAGACCTATTCCAACAGTGTGATACGAAGGAAAGAAGATCTGCTGTAGATCTTTTGTGGCGAAATCCATACTGCCTGTCATGCCAAATTTTGTGTTTTTCTAAGTACTTAAGAATTTGTGAATTAATTAATTTTTCCATTACTTTACAAAGAACTGAGAGAATTGAAATTGATTTATTTTAACGTTTTTATTTTTTAAAAAGTAAGCCTCATTTTCCCTAGCAACCATAACCAATAAAAATATATTTGATTCTTCATTTTTGATTACTTCTTCATGCTCTGCATTAATTAAGTAGTATAAAAGAAAACGACATTTTTATTTTTGAAAGTAATATTTTTGCGATTTTAAACCACCCTGTATATCCTAAGGCAATTTCTAATATAGCTTTTAGCATTTCAGATAAGGCATTTTTTTTAGAAATAACTTTTATCAAAATATTAGAAATAAAAGTTTTAGAGGTATAAGTCCATCTCTGGACACTGACATATTATGTTCTCTACAGTTATGACTACCGCTTGTGACACAAAATCTCTACTCGAACTCGTAACACTTTTCGATATCATCGTCAAAATTTATTAACACAAATATACAACGAAAAAAACATATTTTTGATCCACCCACACAATCCGAAGGCGTTTATTATGTTTTCCCCAAATTAACTTCGCGCTACAACGCATTCCATTCGTTTATCTATCTTCGACAATATCATAATTCTTTTTTATCTCCACACAGCTACTAATTATTTCAAAACAGGAAGCCACTCTCCATAGGCGGTCACGATATATGTTCTCTGGAAGTTGATATAATTTTATGCGGAAAGCGTGCTAGTGTAATTTCAACTGACCTCGACCTATTCTAGAACCTACATTTTCACTTTTCATAATTATTTAATTTCTTTTATTTCATAAACAACATTTAAAGTGTATTCTCTTTAATTTACTTTTGTTGTTTTTATTGCGTTGAAAAATTAAATAAACAAGTATAGTAAGAACATTTTAAAAGCGCAAATTCGGTACCCTTTGAAAATAATACAAAAAACATAAAAAGACCGTCTGCAATCGGACTATTTTATACAAAGGCGCCGCTATCCTTTACAGCGACGCGCCGATACACTATGGGATAGAAATCCATTATTTTGGCCAAAAAGCAACTTTGAAATTTTAATGGCTCATGCTGTGTATTTCAAAGTAGATACTTCAAACTACATGTACGCAAAAATTATAAAAGGATATGACGACTTCTATTGGGGAAACTTTAAAATGTATTTTAAGTAAACATAAATATACAACATTTAATCTACTTAGTTTATTATTAGCCTTGTTTACTAAAAAAGTAAAAGAGTTTAAGTAAGAGCTATTGTTGTGTTTCCGATGCAGTCTCGCTACTTTTGTCAAAGATTTTTTACCTTTTTCTTTATCAGTTTTTGTACTTACAATCGCCTTCCTACTTTTTGCTACTTCTGAGTGTAAGGACAGATACAAGATTTTTTATAATTTACAAGGTTTTTCATTTTAAAATTTAATATGTTTTGTTCTACACTGTGTATCCTAAAAGATAAAAGCATTCTGATGAAAGATATGGATTCTACAGAATCTAGCCAACAAAACAGTGTTTTTATTTATTTTATACGTTAAAAAATAAAAAAGTTGGGAAGATGTATCTCTATTACGCTTCTAAGAATAGTTTAAAATTCATGATTTGCATGGTCATATTTCCGAAACTAATTGAGATAGACACATCAAATGTAATATTTTTTAAAGCATTTTAAAAGATTTTCTTGGTGGTGATATAATATTCAGGGTATTCCATTTAAAAAATCATACCTATTGTCGTACCCTGTATATCATATGAGATAATAATCATCGTATACCTGATTAGAATACTACCGAATTAACCAAACAAGCTGACATGTTAGTTTATTTTGTACAATAAAAAATAATAATGTTAAGGGGGTGTAAATTTATAATAACATATAATAAGTTTTAGGTTTCCAAAAAGCATTTGTAATAATTTATATTATTTTTCCAGTAAACAGCACCTCATTTTAGGTTAGATTGGTAAGTTTAAAGGAGTTTCAAGACTGGTGGAAATAAACCCCATGACATCAGCAGTCGAAATCAATCTTGTGAAATTACAGGGAATGTCCTGAATTACAACAGGAATATAGTAGAAATCTCGTCAGAAATACATAAAAGCTTTTCAAAAATTGATTTTGGGTTAACTCGATCAACGAAAACCCGTTCAAAAAGGATCGGACAATCCCTACCCATGTTTATAAATTGATCCGATCTTTAACTCGGGTTGGATCCTGCTGACTTAGGTGAAAGCCAGGGTCAGTAGAGTTAACCCGAAGTGTTTTTTGGGTTTAAATAATTTATGTCATGTTTATTAGAAGAGGAAGCAGCCTAATTTTGAAAATCATCAGAAATACCTGCACAACCAAGAATAAATCCAAAGGGGTTTTGTTTTGACACGAAGTCGATAAATGAAGGCCAAATGTAACAGACGTGTTTAGAAAAGAGCGAAAATCCAACCGAATCTTGAAAACAGCTGATTGGATCTACTCCAACCCATCAAGCCTTTGTTATCTTATCTATGGGTTTGCAAAGCTTAATGAAAACAAACCCCAAGCAGCAAGATTTACTTAGAAGCCAGTTTTAAATCTGTAAACTCTGGTTAAAAAAATAGGCTTGAACAGCGTGCTCTAAACACATAAATGGATATTTTTAAAATCACTAAGCATTGGGTAAAAAACTACTAATTAATTTACAGCCATAAATTTATTTTTGGATTTTTTTATCAAAAATGTGTCAACCCAACAAAAGGATATTTAATTTGTCAAATATTTACGCCCCAAAACATCCTAAAACTGTCAGCTTATTTCCAAAACATATGTTTTATTTTTAAAATAATTAAAACTACCATTTGTCAGTTTTATTACTTGTAACTTCAATTAACCTACAATAAAAAAAAAACAATAAATAGTGGATAGAAAACAAAACAAACAATAAAAAAAAAACAAAAAAAAACCTATGTCATCTTTCTCTTGACACCTACATCTCATTTAAATAAACCTACTGAAACAATAACTTCCACCAGACAATGATATCTACTGCGTATTATTGGTTATATCCAAATTTATTAAAATGAGAAAATGGAGTTTTGGTCTTTTCTGAATACGTTAAAGTTACCGTTTTAAAGTTTTATTTATTGTTTTACTGTCAAAAGTTTAAAATGTGTATAGACCATTGTTTTGCGTGAACAGAATGTAATGTCTCAAACAGTTAATTACGAAACTGACACCCTTATCTAAAATATATGGGGAAATATTGCTGTCAGCATCTTTGCGGTCTCTAGCCCATCCCTTAAATGTGTTTATTCTTTCGGAACAAAAATTTAGTTATAATATATCCTCGAACTTATCTGTTAACATATTCTACTTCTAATTGTCCGCATAAAGCTTAAATATGACTAACATAGAGGACTATTGTAGAGAATGCAGTCGATCGGCTAAAACTGGCCCTTCTTATTCTTAGAAGATCTTTTGTAAATTAAGGCATCCTCAGACGGTCAATATTATTGAACGTGTAGGAAGTATATTAAAACAACTCCACAATGTCTTTTAAAAATCACGTTGATTATGTCTGCGCAAAATTAAATTCGGAGTTTTATGCAATCCTTAACTTAAAAATACACTGGACAAATCGTGATTGCTCTCTGTGTACTATTAACTGGCTTACAGCCATCTTTCAAATAATATTGTGTCCTGGGGAGGTAGTAATGCATCTGAGAGAGTCTTTGTGGCGCAAAAAGACTACTGAGATTAATTTTTAATCTTAAACCGCGTGACAGCTGCAAACCTTTATTTATCCAGAAAAGAATCCACACTTTGCCATGTGTGTTTATTTTTAAGTGCGTGACTTATGTAAATTCTAATATGGGACTATTTAGGAGACTCGGAGAGTTAAATCATTACAGCACTAGAAACAGGACTATTATAGATGTTCCTTTATACAGGACCTCCTTTTTCGAAAACTCTCCTTTTTACGGTTGTCTTACTCTCTACAACACGCTTTCAAGATATTTTAGAAATATGCATGGTGGTAAATTCAAGAATGCCGTTAGGCAATTTCTTATTGACAAGGCATTTTACTCGGTTGCAGAGTATATGCGACCTTAGACTTTGTTACTTTACTTGCGTTTTGATTTGAGAATTTTAATATTCTTTTATATGTATATATTTATACAAAATTTTAACTTTATTTATAGTAATTATTTATAGCTAAGGTTTCTGTTCATTTTTATTCTTTTTTTTTTGTGTGTTTTTACAATTACATTTTATATATTTATGTGTCTATGTATATTTGTGTATATCTATATATTTTTTATAGTATTTATATTTATATTTGTTTACATTGACGACCCCTTTGTACCTATTGTGCATTTTAAGGTAATATATTCTATCTATCTATCTATCTATTATAATGTCATGCACTGTCATAATAATTTGCTTCAATAATACTGACCGTGTAAGGAATGCTTTGCGAAGACGGACACTTTTTGGGCAGCAAAATTTATTGTAAGTTTTGAAGTCAAAAATACTCCCTCCTTTCAGATATTCAGCCTTTTCCGCGACAATGTCATCCATTAGCGGTTTCGCTCGATCTATCACAAAACTTACAGCTGCAATTTTATTGACTTGACTTAGAAGACTATTTTTATGCTTCAAAACAAATTAGCCTTTTATTACAAAGTCTTTTTGGCATAGTTTTTACAAGAAAACTCTTTAAACGAATAATGTATAAGCTGCTGCAAGTTTTTAGCATTAAGGACAGGTCTAAACCATAAATAAAAAATAGTTTAAAAAAACTAAAAAACACGCTTTTATATGCAACCGAACTAAAAATTAGAAAATAATTTTTCATTACAAAGAGTTTGTGTTACAGTAATAAAAGGTCAAACAATGAATCATAATTATATACCTCAAAATAGAATTATTATAAAATTTAAGATAACAGAATAATTCACTTCAGAGTACAAAAGCGTGGGGTGCATTTTACTAATTTTTCATAACTTTTCCCTTATAGATATTTACAAATTAAATGATTATAACATTTAATATATTAAGCACCCCACGCTTTTATTCTGAAGTGAATTATTCTGTTATTATCTTAAATTTTATTATAATTCTATTTTGAGGTATATAATTATGATTCATTGTTTGACCTTTTATTACTGTAACACAAACTATTTGTAATGAAAAATTATTTTCTAATTTTTAGTTCGGTTGCATATAAAAGCGTGTTTTTAAACTATTATTTATTTTTCATTTTTTAGTTCGATATATCAATTAGTTTTCTGCGGACATTTGATATTGAAATGTTTCACGAACTATTTCGTAATCTAATCATTTTATTTAAAGCTTCACTGTTGCATGAGGTTTCAGAACGCAACTACTCCGAACAAGTTTCTGTCAGCCTTATGCTGAGAGTACGTCCGAAACTGCACGCATGCGCAGATCGCGCACTAGCTCTTTCTCTGTTACTCTCCTACAGAAAATCTATAAAAGAATTTATTTATCCTGGCGATCCTAATCAGGATAACGGGATACTGTTTGCAGATTATTGCATTGTCATGGTTCCTTGATACGTGTGCAAAGTTTCAAAGAAATCGAATCGCTGGAAGTTGGTGAAAATTCAGCTTAAAGATTCCGTTACATACATACATACACCTATACATACATACACCTATACATACATACACCTATACATACATACACCTATACATACATACAACCCAAGCTAATAAAAGCGTGTTAAAAAAAAAATTGCTTCGTGGAATATGTCTTTTATTTTCTAATTATTTCAAGGTTCTTAACCTATCATGTATCATTTCCTACACTCTTCAGAAATAAAATATAGCGTTTTAAACAAATATTTTTATATGCTTATATCACAAAACTCTCCATATTAATTTATGGAAATTTATTAAATTACTTATAAGAACCAACCAAAGATTTCAATGACCTCAAACTCAAGTCTGGTGCCAATGTTTACATTTTATATTTATTGTTGTCTTAATCGACAACATTATTTAATTTTTATTTTTAACGTGGGAGCAAAGTCTATTCAATTCATTCCAATTTCAATGTACTATTGATATATTTATTACCTACATTATGCTGATTGGCTACTGGAGTCAATACTAACATCATTAATTTATTATTAAAACGTGCCTCCTCATTAGAGAATACTGACACCTTTTTTCCTAATTGATAACTTTTTATTAAATCTTGATATTGTAATTATTTCATTACCTTGGTTAAACCGGTTATTACTAATATTTTGTTAAATATTCCCACCACCGATGAAACTATCAATCTCAAAAAATACTCGGTAATAGTTCGATATAGCGGTTTTCGCTAGTATAAGATATTTTCGAAAAATTCTTTTCAGGGCGTTTCTATAGGTCGATTATGAAACATATCTGTGTACGCGTTTTCCAAAATCCATTTCTATAATTTATTATTAATAAAAACATATTTACGGGACGGTGGAATGAACAGGGGTGCTGGGTGTGGACAAAACAGTATAAATCCAACGTCAAACACAAGAAAACATTAATACACTGCACTCGGGGCACATGAAAAATGTAAATTAATTTTAAAAAGTATTAAATTTTTTGAAAATCTATCCCACATATAAGATATCTCGTCCGCCATTAATTAAAGAGGGAAAATTCATTTTGGTCTGCTGATAACATGAAGTTCGTCATTATAAAAATGACAGCCTTGATAGAAGCAGCGTTGCCAAACTTCTTATGAAGAATTAACACCAAGCCTATTTCGGGGATTATCCACCATTTCCATGAGAAACAATGGTATTTTTTGTAGAAATGCCTCCTTCTTTATGTTTAGGTATTTTCCTTTTTCTCTACAAATTATAATAGGAAGAAAGAATAACTTAATTTTTCATATGAATTTTGTCCTGTATCTTCCTTTTTTAAAGCTATTGACACTTTCTCACTTTATTTGGCAACATCGCAAGACATTTACAGTTCTATTGCAAACTCTTCTTTTTATGCAGTGACAGCCATGGCGGGATTGTTGTACTATTATTTATTTTTAATTTTTTTAAATAATTTTTGGACATTTTTGTTAACAGAAAGTGCGGTGTGTACTGTGAAATACTGTTTTTGGGCGTTTAATGTAGGATTTCTACTGTTTCGTCCCCACCCAGCACCCCTGTTCACTCCACCGTCCCGTAATATGTTTTTATTAATAATAAATTATAGAAATGGATTTTGGAAAACGCGCACACAGATTTGTGTCATAATCGACCTATAGAAACGCCCTGAAAAGAATTTTTCAAAAATCTCTTATAATAGCGAAAACCGCTATATCGAACTATTACCAAAAACTCATTGTTGAGTTAAATTACGTAGGATATACCGGGTGTAAAGTTATATATTTAAATCTTTCTAACTTTTTTATTTTTTAGCATAAAAATAAACAAAAATCACTTTGTTGGATTATTTCTTTAATTTCTGAATCAGTTAATTAATAAGAAAACTCCACATTTTATATATCTATATTAGGTAATAGTTGTAATAGAATAGAAAAGTTGTATAGAAATATGACCATCTAAAATCTTAAAGAACCATTTTAAATTTAATTGGGTATATCATAGCAACTGATGTGATTACTAAGCGAACTTTAACCGATATTTAAACGGTAAAAAATGAAAAAGTTAGGGGTGGGGAAAATGTATAACTTGACACCCAGTACGTCAGTTTAAAAAAGATTTTTTTATTGCTTAGCAATATCAAAAAGAACATGTCTTAATGGACTATTTTAAGGTTCTTTAAATATAATAAATATTTCTGTTAATATTAAATGTTCTCTTACCGAATCATCAGAACAAATAGATCCAGTATCTAAATCCCTAAAATCATAGCCAGATAACTTTTTTGATAGTTTAATCGGATCTGAAGCTCTCCTCATCCAAGCCATTGTTAGTTTCTTTTTTATGTCCACTTTAACCACTAATTCATCAAGAAAGTTTAAAATATCATTAATAATAAAATATTTTGACACTTAAAACACTCTTTAGAAACTACTTTCAAAACTCTCGCGAAAGTTCTCGGTGTTTTAAACGTCACGCCAAAAAACAACACACTTTCACAGAAAAATGAACAAAATCCTCTCAAACTTTAACTCGTAGACGTATTTTTTTTAATAAAAAATAAAGCCCCGTTGTCAAAACTTTAGCTAGAGCCGAATACGTTCGCGGGAAGCGGAAACGAGATCGAGACATCCATGCTGGACCGACAGGCACATGTTTTATCGGCACGGCATTTGTTTGCGCTGCACAGGCAACTAGACGCAACTAAAATACAAAGTCTGACGCTGCATAAGAACAGTAAAGCACAACTACACATACAGAGAAACGATGATTGTGGCAACAGTGGCGTAGGTGGTTCAGATTTAGTATTTTATATCATTAATGATCGACTTATTAGGAGTATAGTAAACAGCATAAGAAAGTGTTTAAATTGAATTTAAATAGCAATTATTAATAATCACTTTAAAATTAAAGTAAGTAAATTAAAAAGTATCTTTACTTTGTAAAGATAATTATATCAATGCAGGTCACACTATCAGATTATTGAGCGTGAATTATTTTATAATCTATAAATACGTTGATAATAATTAAGTAATAAGGAAGTAAAGATTGTTATTAAAATATAGTATATTACATTACAAGTGTGGAAAATGACTAATTTCACACGAGTGGGAATACGAGTGTAAGAAAGTCATTTTCACACGAGTATAAGTTTGTCTGTTCAGAAAAAATAAAAAACAATTGAGAACTTTGCAACACTAGGGTGATATTTACTTTGCAACACTAGTGTGATATATACTTTTCCTCACTGCTATATAATACCGTTTTGACAATATTTTTACATCGAAAATCACCTACCTAGAAGCATTATATAACTTTTATCATTTTGGAATTTAAAAAGGCCCTCACTTAATAAAAATTGTATGGTTTTGTTAGGTAATAACGCTAATAGTTTAATACGGTTTTCTGCTATTATAAGGGTTTTTTAAAAATTATCGATTCTTACATATTTTAGACACTCTTCTAAATAAAACGTAAGTGGTGCATATCCAAAATATTCCGTTTTTTAAAAAATATCAGTAAATAAACTTACGGGACCGGGGAGTGAAAAGGGGTGCTGGGTGGGGTAAAATTGGTAAAACGAGTTAATGAAACTGAACATCACATGTAAAATTAAGTAAAAATAACAGTTTTTCCTCATATTTTTAAGAAAAATATAAAAAATATGAAAATTGTAAATGCATAACCTAAAGTCCTTAAAGTAAGGAAAAACGACTACCAAACGTCAGTTACCATGCAAAATATGGAAAGCATTTGGCAACGTCGGAAGGGTCTGAGTCTATTTATGAATGGATAAAAGAAAGTGGATTCATAAAGTGTGTATTAGCCTTAGGTTTAATTAGGGATTAAAAAAGATTTAACTAGTTGTTTGAGTACACGAAGAAAGAGAGGAAGGAATTTGATCTATAGGCTTTTTTTCTCTGGCGCTTTAGGTCGAACGGTGAAGCGGCAAGGCTGCCTCTATAAGGTACGTGCTCAAAGGTAGAAGGGAGATTTTAAATTTGATCTACTTATACCTGACAACACTGTGCCAGTCAGTGAAAGTTGTTTTTGTGGTTATGTCTATTTTTGTTTATGTTTTTATTTTTTCGTAAATTTTAATAAATATAAAATAAGATGATTTTCGCTAATTTGGGTTCTACCGTTTAAGGTAAATAAAAAGTTTTTTTACTGTCACTACAATAAATATGTCACTTGCAAAACCAATAGCAGTTTTTAGAATGACATCATAATATGTATCACACCAGTGTTGTAAAGTACTTTGCAACACTAGTGCTGTAAAGTACTTTGCAACACTAGTGTGATATAACGCATTTTCTATGCATGAAATCAGTGTGCTATTTGCTGTTTTCACACGTGGTCGTAGGAAAAATTAATTATTATGAGAGAAAGAAGTGCTTTTCTATAGGGTGCAGCCCAGTTATTAATGAACTTATCATACATTATGGTACATGGTGTCTGGAAAACACTTCAGAGAGACCAAGCCTTAAAAATATTTAATGATGATATGCCCCCTCCCAGGGTCAGCCAGAAGGAGTAAGGGTGAGAGATATGGAAAGGGGAGGAAAAAAGATAAATCTAGTCTTTAAGAAATAAATTGAACCTCCCTCATTTTTTCTTCCAAGGGCGGGCAAAATTTTTCGCACTTTTTCTCGAACCGGCGCTGTGGCCCCCCTTGAAAGTTCATATGACCGCCCCTGGCCCAATTACTATAACATTAATAGTATGTGGTGGCACCACTGCGTTGTGTAAAAGCCTACGTAAAATACACACGCTTTAATGCTTGGACTGTTCTTAAGAAAATAATCAATTCTTACACTTTATTTTTGTTCGATATTCAATTGAAATTCCCAATGTTACTTCACTGCTTTGACGATGAGATCTCTCGCACTTGAAGTAAAGTTAAATTATTAGTATTGCAGGACCGTGTTTAGTGCTCGCGCACTCGTGTGTTCATCATACTGATGAGCCTTCATCAAGTGGCTGAAAGGAAGAAGTTGTCGACTATTATTGTTTTCTAATAGGCGGATGTTGAATAATAAAATATAGGGTTTAAATCATTTAAAAGAAAACGACGTTAGATGGTATGGAAAGAGGTGAATCAAGGCAATTTCATGGTGAAAT
>JACEGR010009440.1:0-26634 GCA_014170235.1 Listronotus bonariensis
ACGCTTTATGTCTATATATAAAGTTTCTCGAAACACTGACTATTATCCTGCTTTGTGTTATTTAGGTTTTCAGACAATGATGCCTAATATTTTTCGTGAAATTTAAGTAAAATTTTCTTGCTAATCGTATTCGTCTCACTGGTTCAAACCGTATTTGAAAATGATAATATAAATATGAGAATCAAGAAAATGTATGTTTTCAAACCGTTGCGTCACAGCCCAATAAACTTTTAGGTTATGATTATGTTTTTTATTTTATATGATTAATATGTACCTTTGTTTACACCAAATATAAACATTTTTCACTTGCCATCTACAGCCACGTAAAAAGCTTACAGAAAATGACCGAAACAGAGTTTTTAACCCTGCATCACTCGCGCTATGAGTATTTTTCTCACACCTACCAATTCTAGCCGGATTTCTAAGAAAGGCATAAATGACGGAATTCATACCGCGATTCGACGGACTTCGGGTTTTTCGTCGGCTCAATTCGGTCAGCCTGGTGCCCGCGCGAATTATAAAATTCATTAAAACTAATTTAAGTCATTCAATAACAGCTGTAGCGCCACTCCAAATTTAACCCCTTTTTTTATTTATTTATTTTCTGACTTTATTTTTCTAAGTAGCGGCTACAGCTTTTCTAATGGGTTCGGTTATTTTACAGCTTAAAGCTTTGTAGAAATTTTGAAAGGGAGCTTAAATCTTTGTAGAATTTTTAAAGGGAGCTTAAGTTTATTGGTACTTATCGTTGTTTAGAAGATGTATATCCAAATTTACGGCCTGCGCTAACTATTAAAGAGCTTTTTCACTTCCTGATACTGCTCATTGTATTCTCGCAAAGCGCAAATGAGAAGGGACATTTAACCCAGCGAGTCTTCCTATTTTTCAATGGTATTTGCTTTGTTGCTTAGTTTGACCAAACCAAAACTTAAGCCAATGAGGTTATTGTATTTGAGTGTTGTTTTACGAGAATGGAGAGGTTTCTTGTGGTTTGTTGCTGACCTCATGTTTGTCAGTCAGAAATTTTCGGCATAAAATTTTCTAAGATCCTGAGCTGGATTCCTGCTGACTCAGGCGGTAAGGCTTGTGGCTGAGTCAGAGAATCTTGCCCAAGTGAGCAACAGCACAGGTGCCAATGGCACACTGAGATAGCTTTGAACACTGCACGGCGCAGGTGAAAGGCTGGCAGCCAACGCTTAAGTGAGTCCTCAAGCAATTACGCCAAAATTGAGTGGTTTATGATAAAGATAAATCAAATACCAATGATTTGTTTTGTTGATATCAAGCTGGGCACAGAGAAGTAGACTATTGGCACAAGAGCTCCATCGTGCAGTTAAGGTTGATCAGAGAGTCAGCAAAAAAAAACAAGGATTCCGGGGTGAGTTAGTGCTCAGCTGCTAACAAATTTTACTGGAAATTATACAGACAGAAAAGTACTTGATATCTCTAGGCACCGGTTGCACAGGGGACTTCTATGGAGAGACATTTAAAATAAAATGTTTGGGTATGTGTATATCAGAGGCAAGGCACAAGGTAGTGTCTCTGGAAGTTGCGAGCGCCCTCCATTTGACTGAGTACCTCTGTTTTTTGGGGGCGCTGATCACGGATATTTTTTCGGGAAACGGTTCGATCTTGAAAGATGTATCGTCATCATGGCCAGGTGTTTGTATTTTACTATGATTCCTTTTTTACTGCTAGTTCACAGTACTTAACACCCAAATTAACGCACAATATTTTGTTGGCAAAACACTATGTTTTCTTATTGATTTGATTTCACAATAACACTTTTTATTAAAAAATTATATAGAGCCACTCAACAGATTAAAAAATTTCTAATTTATTTCACTAAAATTAACTTTACAATTTTCCCGCAGAATTCACTTACTTTTTGATTTTTTAATTATTATCAGGAAATAATATATTTATTTATTTTAGCGACCGATGACCCGTCAAACATAGATTCCCCGTTCGCGTACTTTATTTTTCCGGACCGCTCGTCTGGGTTTACTTGGACCCAATTTCTTCGTTCGAACCTTTTGCAATGGATGATCACGAGTAACTAACTTTTTAGGCGGTTTCGAGGTCTTTTTATATCGTCCTAGTTCTTTGTTTCATCCAAAGAACACGTGCAAGGTTACTTTGGTACCGAGCGAAAATTTGAGCTTGTTTTCTTGGAAATTTCCATGTAGTACCGCGTGCACAACCGCAGGTGGCTAGTTTTGCACACGGTGTTTTCTACGCACGGCACCAACATCGCGTGATTATTTGTCCTCGCCTAGTACCATTGGAAGGGGGTCTTGTACCCAAACTCTTTTGTCTGATCCAGTTTTCGGGTATCGGTTAAATTAAGCAGTCGAAATATAAAAAGTAAATAAAAGTGTTCGTGAATTTTAATTCTTATTGGGATAACTGATTGATTTTTTTTTTAAGTAAGCATTATTTTTATTTTAAATTATTTTAATTTAAATTTAATTTAAAGAACTTGGCTATTTTTCTAAATATTGTATATTTTTTAAAACATTTTTTTTTAAATTTTGAAAATAATTGTAAAATAATTAAATTTAATCTTCTAGTCTTCTAGTCTTTAAAAAAGAAACACCAAGTACTTAAGAAAATAAATTATTACTTTAAAAAATATATTTTTTTCTTTTAATTAAATATATTTTTTCCAAATAAATATTTTTCTTTATTAAATTTTAATAAATTTTAATTTATTTTATTTATTAAATTTTTACTCTATTTTTATTTTTGATTATTAAAATATTTTATAATTTTCTTTACTGTGGTGAAATATTTTCCTGGGTCACTACAATCCTCCCTTCCTCAAGTCAGAAATTATTTTTATTCTAATTATTTCGACTAAGACCAATTTACGATGACTGTTTATTAGGATGGGTCAGATTTATAAAGATTAAGAAGGCCTTGCTGGCATGGCATGTTTTGTTTATTTATCCCGTCTAGCCTAAATTCATGATGTCTCGAATGTGTATGTGTAAGTGAATTCCGCTTACAAAACTAAAACTAATTGACGACATACTTAGGGACTATATTCCTAAAATAATCAATTAAATTCTGTAAGATATTGTTACATGATTTTTTTTTATATATATAAATGTTGCTTTAATACACTAAAATAGCTGTATTTAACAATATTAATAAAATCTACTTTAAAGTAAAATTATTATTTTAAAAAATATGCTTTAAGATATTTGCTGTTATTTAAAGTTAATAAAATCTTTATTACAAAATATACGTAGGTAATTATTATTATTAAAAATCTGCTTAATTTTTTTATATATAGCTGTTGTTTAACACATATTAAAACCTCCACTTAGTACAAAAATATTTTACTGGCAAAATTATTCTTATTAAATCAAAGTTTCAAGCTGTTATTTAACCATAATTAAACAAAATAAAATTTTATTATTATAAAAGTCTACTTAAACAAAAATTAAATATCTGTTAACACCCTTTAAACCTCTTATCCAAAATACAATTGTTATATTTATTTGTTATTTGTTTTTTTTCAAAAAAAACTAAATATATTTCCAAATATATAGTATGTATAAAACTTTGTCTCTATAGTTTTTGTAAGTTTTGTGTTTTTTTTTAACTTACGGAAATGAGTGGTCTGTATATGCGGCGAAACACTGCCCGAAGTCCGTGGGTTTCCACGGTATACGTCGTGGATGGAGAGTTGATTCTGAGGGGGCTGCGCCATTTACGTGCGTCTATGCTGGCCCCAGGGGTGTTCGTAGCTGAAGGGATCCCGTGCCTCCGGATCGGGCGCCCGTGTCCTATTGGCAGTTGTCCCAAGGGAATCAGGGGTGGAAGTGGTCGGTTTTGTGAGGGTGACTGGGAGGTACCTTGGCCGGCTTGATCAGTCCTATCGGGATTTCTGGTGGAGGGTGGATTTGTTCGAGGTGATCCTGGATTAGCCGGCATTGTTCTGGGTGCATTGTCCTGGTTCGGGATGTTATGACCACGTCGTGGCTGTTCAGCACACACAGCGCAACGACAAACTGGCATTCCACCATTCACCAACATTCCGCCAGTAGATAGCTGGTGAGATGTGTAGTTGAGATGTACTGGGTCACACATTGGGCAGTCACAAAATAAGTGAAGACCCAACCTATCTTCATCAATGGCCCAACACGTTCTAAAGGCCATGTATTCGTTATGAATTATGTCGCACCAAAGTGCAACGAGCGCTCTCAGGGGCCACATACTGGGGTGGCAAGGTGCATCTCCGCCCATCTGATGGTATAGCCTTTGGCAATGGGCCAATGCTGCATGGAAAAGAATTTTTGGTTTCCCGATCTTTGAATCATACCACCGTGGGTTAGAAATACAAGCCATCCAGGTGGCCATTTTTTTCGCGCTATTTCACTTTTTTTTTTCTAAATTTAAATTAACTTAGTTTTTTCTTTTCACGGTTGGCTTTATTGTTTTTTGGTCATGGCTTGTTTTTTGTCTTTTCTTAGCTTTCTCATTTTTCCTTTATAACTGCACGCACGTAAGAATTTTTTTTTTTTAATTTGTCTTTCAACTGTCTTTCCGTTTTAACCGCACGCACACGTAAGAAAATTTTTAAAGATTTAAAGAAATTATGGTGTGTTATTTTTTTAATCATGTGTCTTTATACTAAGCGTGGGGGAACAATTTTTGATTTTTGTCTATCCTTGTTTAGAGCTCTAAGTTATTTCTATTCCTCTTTATTCTATTACATTTGTAGTAAGCTGTCTCTTTTCTTGCGTAAAAATTTTGATTTTTGTAGCATCAGCAAAATTTCGGCATTTTTTAGGGTAAGCCAGGCTTTTATAGGCCTCATAAAACCTATTAAATTTTTAAGCTTGTTTAGATCTTTTTCCATTATCTTATATTTGAGTACCAATGTTATTCTAGTTATGCGTGACTTAACTATAAACAAATCGTATTTGTCATCTGTTTCCCACACTTCAGGTGTGTAAAATTAAACTAAAACTCCTTTAAACTTCTCCTAACTTCATTTTAAAAGGCAAACTTTCATTAACTTCTTTCGTCTGTGCCATAGAAACATTTTCGCAAGACCTGCAACTCCTATTCAAGTTTGTTAAATACCGTACATCTTAACGGTACGACTAATTCGTTGTCACGTGCTTTAAAAAAGGGATCAGGAAATTTTGTCATTGGTTTGTTTTTATAATGGCGGCTAGTCATGACTTTATCGTATCGGTTTCAATAGAAATTTATTTTACGCCTAAGATTCCATTCTGGATAATGTCGCCTTTGTGCTTTTCTAGCAGTGTAAATAGATCTTCTTTGTTCTTAGCCTAAATTTTTGGCGATGGATGATGTAATATGGCTTATTTATTTCAACATATTGTTTGGTTTAGAGGTTCTAGGTAGTAGTTTTCTTTTAATGTTTTGTTTAAATTATACGTAGTTCAAGTAGATGTCCCTATTAGTTGCGTTTTGAATTTTTTTTTATATTATACGATTTTTGTTTAAATTATACGCCCAGTTATTTTTGATCAAACATGCTCCATTTAATATTAGGGATATTGTTTAATTCTCGACGTAACATAGAGAACGGTACATCTTTAGGTTTGTTTTCTGGTGAGCTTTTAGAAGGTCCCGGTGCGGTATTTTTTCTAAATAAAATGTAACGTGTCTTTGGGGCCTGTGTTCTGAATTTTCAACTGGTACTATGCCGGCATTTGGCAGATCGTCGGCTGGACTTTCGGTTTGACAAAACGTATGTGTAAATTCCTCCTGGGTTGTCTTCATTTCTTTTCTTTGCTTATGCTGCAAAATAAATAAGGTCAGTGTGTCCCAAAATGAGGCCAGCAAATGAAAAAGAGCAACCATTAAAACGATGTAAGGCGACTGCGTTCATAAATGTTTCTATAATAAACTTAATCATTCGAAAAATAAAGTACAAGCCTAAGATGCCACTGGTCCATTCTCCTAGAATTGTAAAATAACCATATAATTTATTTATTGTTGAATTAGCTATTTTTCCATTTCTTCTTTATTAAATAAATTCAATGTTGTAAAGCCTTGATTTTCAACCTCCTGTCCTGCGATTTTTCGTACTAAAATATTATTTAACGCATTCCTTTCTAGATTAAACATCATCGCATCTTGTGCATTTTTTATTTCTTTATACGTGTATAATCCGCCGGTTCCTAGATCTTTTATATTTTGGAATTTTAACGATTCTTCAGCGTCAACCTGTAGCTCTAATGGCACTATTCCTTGATTTGGCAACGGGTCGAATCCAATCCATTTTTTGTCTATGTAGTACATGGAAGGCAATATCGAATTGCATTCTATTTGTTCAGCCGTGTTCTTGCAAAATGTCTAGTTGCAGGATAAAAAGCACGATTGTAGCTGTTACTGGTAGTCCGATGTAACAGTGTGTTCTCCTTGCTTCTACTGGAAGAAACAGGCATTCATGCAGGTCACCTGCTACTTTTGCAACATAGCCTAAATTATTCTTGACTAGGGTAGCTACAGCGTTTGGATTAAATGTTGCCATGATAAGGCGGTTCTTTTGGGCTATATCATGCGAAAATTAGCATCGTCGGTAAACTGTATGAGCAAACATTTTCTAGTTGAGTCACCACCAATGATTGTTCTACGTAAAGAAACTTTACTGCTAATGTATAAATATATGGAATCTCTAAATCATTTGAGTTCCGATGTTTACGCTAAAGGTCGTTGGCTCGGCTGCCGTATTTTTCCGAAGTACTAATAGCCTGGGATGTTCGCTTTGCCAAACGGTGGTTCCGCATATATTTTCCCTTTAGAAAGTAATTGAATAGCAAAAACCCTAGCCCTGTCTTCGACTACAACGTATTTATGCCCTGTTTTCGGGTTCTTTTCTGTTACAAATGTAGCTATGCCTTCATATAAAATATTTATTTGCCTGCACGTTTGAGGATAATTTCTTTCCCAAGTGGATTCACCATTGATGCTGTCCATGCAATAGCCGTCAAGAAAAGTACACTTAACTCCATTCTGCAAATGAATTTCATTATTTTCTAATAGGACTTTGGCAAAATAATCCTGTAAGGTTATCTTAACTTCCGCCTGCACTAATGCATTAGACCACTGGCGGCCATCTTCAATGTATTGAGCACCTTCACAATTATATTTTGAGTCAATTTTTCCGGCCAATGTAAGTGACGTCGATACAGTAGAATTTGGCTTTAGTTTGCTAATTAGTTGTCCATTTATACCCCTAAATTGTCTAAAGGCATGTGTTTTTCGACATTCTTCAGCGCCTAGTTCGTAAATATAAGTAGATAGTCCTCCATCAACAGCTGACTGATGCGAAAATGCTCCACAGTAAGTTATAAGTCTAGTGACTTCGATCATGCATGAATATACATGGACATATTCGAATCTTCGCTTTTCTAAAATTTGGACGTAGCCATCTTCCACAGAGTATCCAGTGTCGGCGTCGGGACATGAGCTGACGTCACGTAAAGATATAGCCGTGATATTAGTGGATGGGTTTCGACAGTCATATGCAATGAGAGCAGCGGTGACATAAGTAAACTGGACTAATAACGCCAAGTTGATTACGGGTTTCACTGTAACAATAATTAGCTGTTAGTTTTTTTTTCTTTTTGTTTTTTTTCTTTTCTTACGTTATACTATAGGTAATTCTTTATAACTAATTTTACTTATATACAGAGTGGCTCTATTCTTCTATTACTTTAATACAAAATCCTTATATCTCTCTGGAAGCTTTACATCGCGCGTTCGAGTGCGTCTTCCAGCTTCTAGATTTATTTCCGGGAGTGGCTCCTCAGAGTGCGTTGAAGACACATCTTCAGAGTCAGATACAATTTCGTTCTCCTCACTATCGCTTTCATTTTCTTCTATTGATAACGGAGCGTCATTCACTTCTTCACCGTTGTGCAAAAACTCGTCAACATGATTTTGAACGTTTTCTTCTGTTTCTACATTATTTTCTTCTTCGTCCAAATATTTATGTTCTGGTTGGTTTTTGTTGTCAAATACGTAATTAGTTCCCTTACATGGCTTAAGCCTTTCTGCGTGAACCACGTGTTCCTTTCTGCTGTTCATTTCTTTATTTTGAATGTAACAGGTCCTCTTTTTCAATAATTCGGTACGGTCCTGACCATTTAGGAATAAAATTTCGATGCCACTATTTTCTTTCCAGGGACTGCTGGAGTATACAGATAAACTAGGATCTCCTAGTTGAAATTCTTTTCTTAGCTTTTGGAGTTATGTTTCTGGCATCTTGTCATCGACAGTTTGTTCAATATTTTTCTGTGCTATTTTATGCGCTGCTTGCATTCTAGCTATCATTTCGCTGGCACAATGTTTCGTCTATATCATATTTTTATTGGATCCTGTCTTATAAAAAGATGTATTGGAAGCTCCATATCTCGGCCAAACATCAAAAAGAAAGGCGATTCTTTAGTGGCCAGATGAGGCAAATTTCGGTATGCCAGTAAACAGTAAGGCAATACATCATCCCAACTTGTGTAATGATCACTTACAAAATGGCTTATCATTGTTTTTATAGTCTTATGCATGCGTTCAATAATGCCGTTTGAACTTGGATGATATGGGGTGGTTTTAGCTTTTTGATTCCTAATAATTTACAAATTTCTTCAAACAGTTTACTTACAAACTGGCTTCCTGGCAATCAGTTAGTAGTTCTCGGGGGGGTACCAAATCTGCAAATAATATGTTCTATGAACGCTTTTGCCACTGTTTCTGCTTTTATATCGGGAAGGGGTATACATTCCGGGTATCGTGTAAGAAAATCTACGCAAGTGAGTATATATCGATTATTTCTGTCCGTTTTATTTAGTGGGCCTACAATGTCCATGCTAATTCTTGTCCAAGGTACAGGTGGTACAGCGCTGGCTTGCATTTCTGCAGGTGGTTGGTAGTTGGTTTTCCGTAGATTGCATGACAGACATTTTTCAACGAAATTTTGGACGTCTTTTCTAATGCTACGCCAATAAAAATCTTTTTCTATTAGCGCTTGAGTTTTCTTTTGTCCTGGATGACCTGCGTAAATAGACTTGTGGTACATGTGTAAAATATCAGGCACAATAGTTGAAGGGGCCACAATTTGGTCGTTTCTTTGATGTTGTGCTCTTCGGCGATATAAGAGACCATCGTCGCTGACGTAGTAATGGTCATTTTCGGCATTAATTGAAAGTATTATGTTATTAATTTGCTCGTCCTGTTGTTGTAATTTTCGAAGCTCATCCCGGCTCCACATAACAGATGTCATTGGCATGATATCTTCTCTCCCTTCTCCATCTTGTACTATGGCAATTATATTTTCCACAAGAGCATTTTCATCTGTCCTTAAACGAGTAAGAGAGTCAACGTTACTGTTTAAGTGCCCTTTCTGTATTGAATAGAGAAACTGTATTCTAGAAGAAACATGGCCCATTTAGCTAACCGTGAACTTGCATCTTTTATGGTTAACAAGTATTTTAATGGCCTGTGATCGGTCATAATTATAAAATGGGTTCCGGTAAGGTAATTTCGATATGTTTTTACTGCAAATACAATTGCAAGACATTCTCTTTCAATAGTACTGTACCTCCGTTCTGCTTCGTTAAGTGTCCTGCTGGAGTAACAAATAGGGTGTTCCACTCCGTCGTGTTCTTGAGAAAGAATGGCTGCTATTGCTGTTCCACTTGCATCAGTATTTACTATAAATTGTTTGGAAAAGTCGGGATACCTTAAAATTGGCGGAGTTACCAGTGCTTTCTTTAAAGTGTCAAAAGCATTTTGTTGATCGGCTCCCCAGTGATATTTGATATTCTTCTTTGTTAATGAAGTTAGTGGTTGACTGATTTTTGCAAAGTTTGGAACAAATTTGCGATAAAACCAGCAAAGTCCTAGAAAAGCTCTTATTTCTTTTACATTTTTGGGAATTGGATATGACTCAATAATCTTTGTTTTGTCAGGATGTGTTGTGTATCCACCTTTTCGAATAATGTGTCCCAAATATTCGATTTCTTCCTTCATAAAATGGCACTTTGTCGGTTTAAATTTTAAATTACTTTCTCTGATTCCTCTCAAACACATGTCTTAGGCGCTCTAAGTGCGTATCTGTGTCACTCGAAAATACTATTATATCATCAAGGTAGACTAGGCATTCTTTATAGGTCAATTTTCCCAGAATATGGTGCATCATTCTGCTCCATGTTGCAGGGGCATTTTTCAAACCCATGGCCATTCTTAAAAAGTGGTAGTGATTATCTGGAGTCGAGAAGGCTGTTTTTTCTTGATCATCTGGATGAAGGGGTACCTGAAAGTAGCCAGAAGCTAAATCCATCGTTGAAAAAATGCTAGCACCTGATAATTTATCAATAGTTTCCTGGATATTGGGCAATGGAAAATAGTCAGTCTTACTAATGGCATTAAGCGCACGAAAGTCAATAACCAATCTGTGCTGCACGTCTTCTCCAGGGTGCCTTTTCTTTTCCACTAGTATGGCAGGGAAATTCCATGGAGACTGACTCTCTGTGATGATACCATCGTCAAGTAATTTTTGTATTTCTTGTTTCATAATGTTTTGTCTATGATAAGGTACACGATATGGCCTCTTAAGGATTGGCTGAACATCTTCAGTAATAATCCTATGGACAACATTAGTAGTACACGTAAGTTTCTGATCCGGAGCTTTGAATATGTCAATAAATTCCATAATTAGCTCTTGTAACCTCTTTTCGTCTTCTGTCTTCGGAGTATCGAGACCCATGATTTTTAAAATTTCTGTCGGATCCTTTATCTCAACTTTTCTTATAGGGTCATTCTTGTTTATTCTAGGTGAGTCCTGAATTTCAGCTTCATATGCTTTTGCAATGATTGACTTCCTTTTAACTATCATTTCTTGGTTTGTAACATTTATTAATTTAAGCGGAACACTTTCTCCTGTTTTGCACAAAACTCTTGCTACAAGCAGTCCTGGCGGGAGATTATCCTCTGGTTCTAAAACCACATGTTGAGTCGTAACTCTTCTTGAATTTCGGACTGTTGCTTGACAGATAGCTTGGCAATTTGCGGGAATTGTAATATCTTGGGGAACAAATACCCGAAAACCAATTTCGGATTCTTTTTTTCTCTTCTAGCTCACAACCTTTTCTCTTATTTTCTCTTCTTGAAAAACTTCCTATTTTGTGCACATTTTCTGGAACAAGAGAACTTTGTAAAGGGTGAGAAGCTGCAGTCTTCTCAGACGAGGTCGAAGGTTCTTCACAGGTATGTTCTTTAGAATCCAGACGAGTACCAATCGCCGAGACTCCGTTTTCCATCGTCATTGGTACTGACGAGGAAAATTCCATGGCGGAACACTCCGACTCTATCTTCATTTCCTTTCTTGTTTTTTCTTGTTCTAAATTTACTTTCAGTATGTCTATTTCAGCTTCTAACTTAGCAAGCCTATTATTCAATTCTTTATTTATTTTCACCATCATAACTTCTTCATATGACATTGGTTTCTCGTCACTCAGACGAATCGTTTCATCAAAAGCATACATGCAATTATTTCCCCAATCTATTTTAACGCTATACTCACGAAGAAAATCTATTCCCAATAGCATTTCTGCACGGAAAGTGTCCGTATCTACTACCACAAAGGTATGCTGCACAGTTATATTTTTTCCTAGTTTTAGTGGCATTTTCGCTAAACCAAGTATGGGTATTTTATTATCTTGAATATCCACTAAAGTTATTCCATCACAATTTGTTATGAACCCCTGGGCAATCTCGGGTTTAATTAGGGATACAACAGCTCCAGAATCAATTAAAGCTAGACATGGCTTACCACTGACACTAACTTTAATCACATTACACGATTTTGGGGTTCCTTTCTCGGAGCATGTATATATCCCTGCCCTTAACTCTTTATTTAATCCCATCCTGCCTGATTGGCAGCCAAGCTTCAGGGTTGAAAAGTGGCTGCGTTGGAGTTTAACTGTTGGGTATTTGTTTGACGAGCATCTTCACTTTTTGTAGAACAATTTCTTGCTAGGTGGCCAGGTTTTCCACAGGTATAACAGCATTTTTGTGGCTGTTGTCTGTTATTAAAAATTCTATTTTTATTGCTACTACAATTTACACTAAAATGGCCTGGCTTGTTACATTTGTAACATACTCCTTTACCTGCTTTACAATAGTTTGCGGTGTGTCCATTCTTGTTGCATTTTGTACAATGTCGCACTGGTGTTCCATTGTTGGATGTGTGTGAATTACTATTTTGATTTGCTGAGAAGTAAGTAGTCACTGCCCTACATTCTCTGTTGCTGTTTGGATGTAAGAGATTCTCTATAGATTCTTCTCTCTCAGCTATTTCCAAAGCTTCACCTAAGTCCTTAGGATTTCCTGACAGCACACGTTGTTTAAGCGGCATAATTAATCCCAGTGAAAATTGTGTTGTAATATCTTGCTCCAATTTATTTTTAATAGGGTCATCTATTGCGCTATTTCCTGTGAGGGTAATCGTTCGATTTGCTAACAGTTTTAACCTTGTCAAGAATTGTCTGCACGTTTCACCTGTCCGCTGTCGGCATTCCATAAAATTTTCATGGCTGCACCTTTCACAAACTGTCTGGTAAACTGCCGTTTGAGATTTGTTTTCAGTGTTTTCCAGTCTGTTGTTGTTTGTAAAGTTGGCTCAGATTCTATAAATTGTTTTGCTTTATGTCGTAGTTTAAGTCTAGCAATAGAAGTTAGTTGCTTTTCGCTCCAATCGGCCAGTAAACCTGTCTCTTCAACAACAGCCAAAAATTCGTCGATACTGCTGGTTCCATCATATGTTGGTATAGAGTCGATTCCGATTACTATATTACTGTTGGGCATAACTACAGCGGGAGAAGTGGTCGAAGTGGTAGTCATTTTTGCTTAAATTTTGTTTTCAAAAATTTCTCCAAAAAAAAAATATCAATTTTTTTATTTTCAAGGGTTCAAATTTCTCTCAAGGGGTTGTAAACCACCCCACACCTGACACCATTTGTAGCGCCACTCCAAATTTAACCCCTTTTTTTATTTATTTATTTTCTGACTTTATTTTTCTAAGTAGCGGCTACAGCTTTTCTAATGGGTTCGGTTATTTTACAGCTTAAAGCTTTGTAGAAATTTTGAAAGGGAGCTTAAATCTTTGTAGAATTTTTAAAGGGAGCTTAAGTTTATTGGTACTTATCGTTGTTTAGAAGATGTATATCCAAATTTATGATATTTAGGCAATAACACACACTGATTTCACAATAACACTTTTTATTAAAAAATTATATAGAGCCACTCAACAGATTAAAAAATTTCTAATTTATTTCACTAAAATTAACTTTACAATTTTCCCGCAGAATTCACTTACTTTTTGATTTTTTAATTATTATCAGGAAATAATATATTTATTTATTTTAGCGACCGATGACCCGTCAAACATAGATTCCCCGTTCGCGTACTTTATTTTTCCGGACCGCTCGTCTGGGTTTACTTGGACCCAATTTCTTCGTTCGAACTTTTGCAATGGATGATCACGAGTAACTAACTTTTTAGGCGGTTTCGAGGTCTTTTTATATCGTCCTAGTTCTTTGTTTCATCCAAAGAACACGTGCAAGGTTACTTTGGTACCGAGCGAAAATTTGAGCTTGTTTTCTTGGAAATTTCCATGTAGTACCGCGTGCACAACCGCAGGTGGCTAGTTTTGCACACGGTGTTTTCTACGCACGGCACCAACATCGCGTGATTATTTGTCCTCGCCTAGTACCATTGGAAGGGGGTCTTGTACCCAAACTCTTTTTGTCTGATCCAGTTTTCGGGTATCGGTTAAATTAAGCAGTCGAAATATAAAAAGTAAATAAAAGTGTTTGTGAATTTTAATTCTTATTGGGATAACTGATTGATTTTTTTTTTAAGTAAGCATTATTTTATTTTAAATTATTTTAATTTAAATTTAATTTAAAGAACTTGGCTATTTTTCTAAATATTGTATATTTTTTAAAACATTTTTTTTTAAATTTTGAAAATAATTGTAAAATAATTAAATTTAATCTTCTAGTCTTCTAGTCTTTAAAAAAAGAAACACCAAGTACTTAAGAAAATAAATTATTACTTTAAAAAAATATATTTTTTTCTTTTAATTAAATATATTTTTTTCCAAATAAATATTTTTCTTTATTAAATTTTAATAAAATTTTAATTTATTTTATTTATTAAATTTTTACTCTATTTTTATTTTTGATTATGAAAATATTTTATAATTTTCTTTACTGTGGTGAAATATTTTCCTGGGTTAGGTCGAATAGAAAGTTTGGTAAGAAAATTTAGGATTTTCTTATTTAATTTGTTGTTAAAATGGCGTAAAAGGGCTTTATTATTGTGGATATTTTTAAAGACCTATGGGTTGTGATGTCTAAGATTGGATTTACAAGCCTTATGCCAAGGACATTCAATCAAGATCCATTGGAAAACTTTTTCGGCAAACTTAGGCAACGTGGACATCGCAACACAAATCCGACTAGCAGTAATTTTACTGCATATTATAAGGGTTTGCTTGTGAGTCAGATTACATCCTCTCACTCTGTAGGTGCTAAATGTGAAGATGATAACTCTGAAGTATTCTTAACTTTGCAAAGATTTGTCTCACAGGTGATTGTAACATTGGTTTCCTATTGTAACATTAGAAATTTAACTACTTATTGATACCTGGTACAACAATATTCATTTTTTTTTCAGGGTTTGCCAGAGGAAAACGAGAATGAGATCGATTTTAGTGAATATGCTAGTGTTCCTGCAGTTCTACCTCTTATAAAACCTATTGAAATACAAGTTCTTAGGTATGTGGGTGGGTATTTACTCAAAAAACTTGGAAACCAACCTTGTATATGCATTGACACCTTTTTTAAAAGACCTGGAGAGGACCAAGCTGAATATGAAACATTTTTGCAGTTGAAATACAAATTAGGAGCTAGACATTAAAATACATCAGTGATGCATTCCTTCATAAATTAAAATCAGCTTTGGCGATTATTAAGTGTATTGTAAACCGGGATATACATCGACCGGCAATATTTCAATGTTTTAAAAATGTTATGTGAAAAAATTTCCTTAACCCATTGTTTCCACGATGATAAAATCAAAAAGGTCCTATTCACGTACTTAATTAAAACTCAAATATTTAATGTCTGCAAACAAGTAAATAGGGTCATAAGAGGTTTAGACGTGAGACCCATTCCAAAGAATGCACCACAAATTTTCCTTTTAGCTAAAAATTGCATGATTCCACAAAAGAAAAAAAAATCATTAAATAAACTACCTTACTAATTGGATCATGTTCTTTCCCTATAATATAGTATATACAGTGTGTCCCAGGATAGGTGTTACAAGAGGACAAATAGACCAAACATTTTTGAATTTTAAAACGAAATTTTTGGAAAACTGGTCGCATGCTCCAAAACTAATAAATACAAAATTCTACTCCAATTGTTAATATACAGGGTGAGTTATAAGTAAAAATATGAAAAATGCCCAGGAGCTAACTAATTTTATTATTAAAAATTGAACAAAATTGTATAAGTAAATGTTGTAGAGAATTTAATTTTATGTCAAAATTTAAAGTTAAAGCATAAGAGTAACAAAAAAAAATGTAATTGTCAATTTTTTACATTACACAGTACAACTTAAACAATGGGCAAGAAGCAGCAAAAGTTAAAAAGAAAATTTATTAATTTTAAATATATTTTTAAATTAAGTTAACAAAAATAATTCTTTTACTTTAAATTTTGGCATAAAATTTTATTCTCTACACGTTTATTTATACAATTTTGTCCTATTTTTTAAAAAATAAAGGTACTTTACTCTTGGTCATATTTCATATTTTTAGTTATAACTCGCCCTGTATAATACCAATCGGAGTAAAATTTTGTATTCACCAGTTTTGGACCATGCGACCAGTTTTCCCAAAAGAACGATTAAAAATTCCAAAATTTTTTGTTCATTTGTCCTTTTGTAACACCTCTGCTGGGACACTCTGTATAGAGCACCACTTTAGTGGCATGTATTCCCCCTTTCAAAAGAAATAAACCTGATATTTTAACACCCATTATGTACTAACTTTAAATTCCATGAATAAGTAAAAACATTTTTTCATGCACAATATTTGCATAGATAGAGTACATTGGTAAATTGTTAAAGTAATTTTTTTATTATGTTAGTTTGTATCTATTACGGTTAATATATTGAATAGTATATAAGATTAGTTTCATTTATAGTGTAGTTTAATTCTTTCCCAAACAATTAAAATCTAAGAAAAATGAGTGTCTAGTGACACATCCCTGTGATGTTTTAATAACAAAATTAAAATAATGAAATGTATTTGATTTAACTAAAATCATTCAATCATGCAGAAACGTAGAATAGCTATTATTCTCTATGAAAATTTTATATTTTGTCATTTACACGAAAATTTGAATGTTAGTGTTTTATAACATGCTGCATAAAGTCAAAATATTATCATTTCTTGGTTTAAAATAAAATTAAAAAGCGGCCATTAAAAATTTGTCAGTAATTATTTTGTTTTTTAAGATCCAGGCTCATGAGTTTAAATTGTAAATTACGTTTTCCTTGTTAAAACAATGCTTAATATTGAACCACCTTATCGTTACCTTTCAATGATTTTATTTGTTACTCTATTTCATAGGTAGCCTTCCCACCACAACCAGTTTTATAATCATAGTATAACTTTATTGTTGGAATAATTGTCATTATTGTTGACACAATTTTAACAAGATTTTTTCTACGACTGCTATAAAAAGTGTTTAAAAACGCACGAAAAACAGGATCTGAAAATTACTAATTTCACATGATGTATAGTACTAGTGTGTAAAATTTTTTAACATGTCAACCAGTCAAAAATATTTTATTTTTGTCATTTAGTTTTGACATAAGAGTGTGAGAACTTTTCACACGGCGTATGAATAAATTTTGCACAGTCCTGTCAAAAGTTAAAAGAATAAAAATAATAAAAAGCACATATTAATCCTGCTTTTTGCTGTCGTAGAAAATGTAACGTGTGCAACACGTTTGAAACTGACTCTACACACTCGTATAACTTGTAGCACTCGCCTATGACTCGTGCACAAACGTAATACTTGTGTGCAGTCTTTTCGAAACTTGTTGCAACAATTCCAAGAATAAATTTATACCGAGATGCAGAGGCGCATCTACATATTTGCCGCCCGTAGGCTATTTTATTTTCGCCGCCCCTTTGTTTCTCCTTTTCCGTGAAAAATAATTTTGGAGAGTCCTCAGTTTAATTTTTTCAAAAACATTCTATAAACAATTTTCATTCTTTTGTAGTGCCAATTTTGCCGCCCCCTAAACAACGTCTGCCGCCCCCTTAAAAATGCCGCAATAGGCTTCAGCCTACTCAGCCTATTGGTAAATGCGGCACTGCCGAGATGATAGAACTGTGACTAGTGTTTCCGAAAGCTACATGTAAATACAATTGTATTAAATCGAATGGCCCGCCAAATTGAATTGGTCAGAGACATCTGATGAAAAGTGCAAGTAGAGGCACAAAACATCTGCCTTTTTTATCTTGCAACATACCATTTACACTGTAAATTAATATCGGTGCGTTGTACATATCGCAAAATGAATGTTTTAAAGTTTGGAGGTTTGTGTGCGGCATTTATCGTAATTGCAAAAATGAAACAACGCAAACGCAATTGTTGGATACGAGAATTTTGAAAAAGAAGTACAGCTATTGTTTTATGGATAAAATGCTCTTGAATGGTGGTTGGTTTTTTCAAAACTTTACTAGAATGTCTTCAACGGATTTTGAACAATTGTTATTAATGGTGGGACCAATTATTAGAAAAAATAATACAAATATGAGGGATGCTATTCCAGAAAAAATAAGACTGGCAATTTGTTTAAGATTTTTAGCATCGGGAGATTCATATAGGAGTTTAATGTATACATTTAAAATATCCGACTCGACAATTTCAATAATTGTACCAGAAGTTTGTCAAGCAATAAACAAGGTTTTAAAAGGATATGTTAAGGTGAGAATAATAACTTATACCCATTCCCAATTTAAAAATATCAAACTTTATTTATTGAAAAAACAAAATACAAATTAGCACTTAGGGGGCGTCCATAAATTACGTGAGATGTTTTTCCATATTTTGGACCCCCCTCCCCCTTGGTGAGATTAGGTGAGATTTTCTTTAACCCCCCTATCTAATCTCACGTGAGATTTATGATGGGAATACAAAAATCTCAATTTCTTGAACCGAAATTGATTTTGTTTTCAAAAAATATAGAAGAGCAAGAAAAAAAGGTCCTCCATCCAAAAAAGCAACAATACATACATCACATTTTCCTGGGGGAGGCCTGTCCCAAAATTTATTTTTGTTTTCTTTTCTACCTACACAAAAATTACGTGAGATTTTCACAGACCCCCCTTCCCGCCTCGTGAGATTTGGTAAGATTTTGCTCGACCCCCTCCCCCCTAAAATGTCTCACGTAATTTATGGACGCCCCCTTAGCATATTAGATTTATATACGAGTATACCTAATTTGGGAACCTTAAATACTCTAGTAGGCCCTCTTTGACTTGTGCACCATTAACAGTCTGTAGTTCCAGAAGATCATCGTTGGGATGATCAGTTATATCACTTAAATGCGATTCTGAATGTGGGCTGAACATTTCTGGTGTACGGGAATTTGATGTTTCACAGTTATAATTCGTCGTTGAAGAAGATCCAGGGCGACTATTATCTGGTTCCATAATATTATTGCTCTTATCTAACTTTTCCATTTCAATTTCAAAAAGAATCTTGTTTATTTGAAACTCGGCTATGGCTTGTAAGCGTGGGTCATTTAGACTTCTTAATTTACAAGCAACTACTTCGCCAAAATAGGAGAATCGATCTTGTTTGGTCAAGTTTTCTTTAACTTCTTTCATAAAAGCATAGGCTTCATCCACTTGCGAAGGATTTTTCTTACGTTTATTTCGTAAGGAGGGTGTTGGAAATTCCAGTGCTTGTTTATTGTTTGTAGTTGACGAAGTAGTCTCATCTTCACCTACCTAAAAATGTTTGCTTTTATATTGAGTATCTTAGACAAAAAATCATTTATTTAAATAAGCTATAACAAAGAATTAAAGCATGTAAACATATAAATCACTTTTAGGTTCCTTCAGCTGAAGAGGAATGGCTCCAAATAGCTAAAGATTTTGAAGATCAGTGGAACTTTCCACACTGCATAGGTGCTCTCGATGGAAAACATGTTCTATTGCAATGTCCAGCGAAAAGTGGTAGTTCCTTTTATAATTACAAGGGGACGTTTAGTATAATCCTAATGGCGGTCGTTGATGCAAACTATACATTTATATATGCACATGTCGGATCTCAAGGACGAATGTCAGATGGGGGCGTTTTTCACAGTACTTCTTTCTGTACAAATATGAATAATAACACCTTAAATATACCAAAACCAAAACCCCTTAATGGCATGTCTTTAGAAATGCCTTACGTAATTGTTGCTGATGATGCATTTCCTTTAACAACCAATATTATGAAACCATTTCCAATTAATGTACCAGCAGGATCACCAAGGAGAATATATAATTATAGACTATCTCGAGCCCGGCGAATCGTAGAAAATGCATTTGGACTTTTATCAGCAGTTTTCAGAATTTTTAGAAAGCCAATAGCTCTGAAGCCAGATACCGCTGAGACGCTAGTTTTAACTTGCATTTATCTCCATAATTTTTGAAGAAGAAATGCCGTTTCTAAAAAAGATATTCACCGCCAGGAACATTTGATATCGAAAATGAAGATACAGGAGAAGTAATACCAGGTACATGGAGAAAAACACTACGGGTGATAAGGGCATAATCAGTTTAAAAAATATTCCACATAAAGCCAGCAATGATGCCAACTTAATCAGAGACGGCTTTATGAATTATTTTGTATCAAAAGAAGGCAGTGTTTCTTGGCAGGAGACGTTTGCAAACAAGTAAAAAAAACTATTTTTATAAGTTTTACACACACATACACTATGTATTTATTTAAAAGACAATAAAAAATAATAAGCTTAATCTTGGACATGTTATTTTTTTAATAAAATAATTTTAAAACACTTCCTAGCTAATAGTGTAATTTTTAAAATAAGAGATAATATCATAGAAAATTTGTTATTTTGTGTGTGATAAAACAAATATGTTTTGGGTCTTACAAACTTACCTCTATATCACTATTTCCCTCATTCTCATTTTTGTTTGAATTTACGGTTTCATAGTCTGAGACTTCTGTTTCTGTGCCACTCCGTTGTGTGTCCCCATCCAAAATAAATAACATGCTAGTATAGGCAAACCAACTACTCTGGTATGTTTCGGAAGCTCCGCTTCCACTTTTCTTTTGGTAATTTTCATATGTTCCTTGTGGAAGTATGATCTTAAACTTTTAATTTTATTTAAGACTTGTTTTTGTGTTATTCCGTATTTTATAGCCAATTCTTGAATAGCATCATTTCTTAAAATCCTGTTTTTATAATTAGGGTCTTCAGATCGCCATAAGCACGTAAAATGCCTGTAGGATTGAATAAATTCAAGAGTTCTTTCATTATTCCACTCCATTTTAACCTAACAAATATGGAGACGCAAAGATAACGCAAGCAAATTCCCATCCAACTCGGGAAACACCGCGTCTGCTTGCGTTTTGACGCAAAAGTCCGGTGCGCTATAAAGAACGCATGCAGACGGGCATGCCCTCTCAAGTGCGTTATGACGCATGCATCAAGATGCATGAAAAAAGGCACCGTCTAAAGCTTCAATCATTGCCGAGAGATGGCACTAAAAAGCGGGTTAAATCTTTAGACAGAGAGAGTCTTATCTACCCCTCCCTTATCTATGGTACTTTGGTTACCGCCTACGTTCGATATTACGTAAGGCGCTATTTTAAATACCGCATTATTTAGTGTCTGTTTTTAGAGATATGGAAGACGCCATATTACGAACGGTTAATTACACCTGTCTGCGAATTTACAAAGTTAAAAAGCAAATGATCCTTTAATGTGCGAATACTAAAGTTTTTCCTGTTATTTCTAACACATGTTACTGTAAATTTTCCCACTTTTCCAGATGAATTTTGACTAAGACATTATCTCAGAGAGCCAGGTCATTGTCGGCCGACAATCCGTAACCTTGCGTTTCTTTTCCACCTGCAACATTTAGGTATCCAAAAATAAAAAGCAAGACTTTATCAAAGATTAGTAGTTTAACCTTACTCTCTATTACAAAAATATTTGTAGAAATCGTCGAAATAAACAATATAACCTTAAATATACAGAAAGAAAAATATTGTGCGCATGGCACTTCTATTTGCTATTTTAAATAGCACGCAGCGTTATCAGCCCGCAAATTACTCCATGCGGTAACGTTATTACCACTACCAGCGACGGTAACAATCGAATCGCGCATAACTTAAATGTCATAATAGTGGTTACAGCATAATACCCCATGACGTTACAGGACTACCCATATCTCTAATCGTTGCTATGACTAGTGCAAGTGATGGATCTGATAATAATTTTCAAAAAAAGGGGACTAATCAGCCAATCCATACTTACGTGATGGCAAAACGCTAAGGAGTTTTTAAAAAACAATTTATTGTCTTCAGAGTAGGAATACAACTAACTGTTATACATTTTTACTTATATTTATAAACTTTAAAAAGCTGATATGCAAAAATGATTCTTTGAATTATTTTTGCTGACCTTATTTCTCATGGGAACATAACTCCTCCGCCCTTAGCTAAAAACATACCCTAAGGGTGTGGTTTTTACAAAAAAAAATTATTAATAATAAAAATTATAAATGTTATACAGTAAAACCTAGATTATAATATTATTATTTTCATCGCATTTAGGGCGTTTAGAAAAATACTTAGTTTTAAGCAGTTTATAAGCTGAAAAAAGCAAGATGGTTAAAATGCATATATATAATAAAATTGTCCAAAAACTAATTCGATCAACTGGTATTGGATTGGTTAGTTGATTGATTCGTTTCTTCTGTTCTTGAAGCATGGCTGAAAGTTCCTTGGTTTCTTTCAGGTTGACGACATCCAAGTCCAGCGTGGGTGGATTGAAAATTATTTCTTCTTGTCGATAATAATTTTCGGGTAGGTCCAATATTGGCAATGAGACGTCTTTGTAGGTTAAGCGATTTGGCTTATAACTTCGTAGAATAAACGATTTGATTTGAAGGCTGCATTCGTTGGTTAATTCGATTAGGTGAGAACCAACCAGTGGCGTGTTGTCTCTTGAATTTTTGCAAGTTATCGGTACAATTAATTGATTGGGTATGGTAACAATCCATTTTCCATCAGTTATTTTGGTAATTTGAACTTCATTCAATCGGATACGAAATGGTTGACATGTAGTGGTGTTTGATTGATAGGTTATCAGCTGTACGGCACATGGAGGATTGGTGCTTATGTAGGCTGTATGGGCTTCTTTGCAGAGGTATTCATAGGGTAGTAGCTGGGTGCAAACTTGATCCATATAAGAATATTTTGTATTGCTAAGTGCAAGGTAAGGTTTTTGTGGTAGGTTAAGGTAAAATTCGGAAGTTTGGTTACTAGGAGTCGGTAATGGATATAATTGATAATAGTGATAAATATCTGATTCGACTAATGGTAATTCTAAAATAAAAGTGATTACAAATTCCTTTGAGTAACTCTTAATTTCAATAATTTTTTCAAAGTTTAAAACATTCTCTAAAGTGGCTTCTAGAGGTAATGCATCTAATACTAACTGTTTTTTAAAACCTTGAATTTCTTTTATAAGTTCTATTGGATTTACAATAGAATTATGAAGTGTGTTTATTTTTGCAAAAGAAATAGCTACTTCTAATTTTTCAAAAATATCAAAGATAGTTTGATACATCATCGATATTTGATTAATCACTACATGTATTCGAAAATATTCATGATCGGTACTTTGGTGAAGGGCTACTTTTTTAATAGTCTCTTCAACTTGCATTATTCTTGATTTTAATATTAATTGGTTATGTGAAATATTTGAAATAGTATTTTCAAATGTTTTTATTGATTTTTCTAAAATAGTAATTTGATTGAAAGATATTTCTTTTAATTTATTTTGATTTTCTTGTAATTGTTTTATTTGTTTATCGTATTGTTCAGCGTCTGTTTGATCAAGATTACCTGTTATGCATTTAATTATGGAGCCAAGAGGGTTAAAAATACCACGTTTTTGTCTTTTATTATTTAAACTTGGATTTAATTGATTAATTTGATTTTCGATTCTTTTTTCTAGGGCCAATAATGGTATAAAAGAGTTTTTATATTCAGCCGTATAAATAGAATTATTTTGTATATTATTTATTAAGTTTTTGGCAAATTTTGTAAGTGTATTAAATTCGGTAATTATTGGAGATAAATAATATATTTGTATTAAGGACCAATGATTTGATTGGATTTTTACGGTTCCTAACTTATAGGGAAGGAGTCCTGGGTATTTATTTAAATTGTGGATTTTTACTTCGTTTGTTCCGGTGTCGATGAATCGGATACATCTGTAACAATTGGCATTATTTTAGTTTCGTTAACGTGAATTATTTCTTTTCGTTTACTTTTTGGGTTTTCAATTTCAATTTTATTATTTTCAAGAATTTTTGTTAATATAATAATGTGGTGCTTTTTTATAAACTTTTGAACCAATGGTTAAAGTTTGAGGTTTTTTATTTTCATTTCGTTTATCAATAATTTTTTGTTTGAAATTTATCGATTGCTCATGGACTTTATCATAAAGAGCTTGCGTATTGGTTTTATGTGTATTTACATATTCCGTAAAAATTTGTGCAGGCAATAATTTCATAGGGTCATTGGACTCTGTGTGTCCTAATACTAATTCATAAGGTGTAAAAGATGTACTTGAATTTATAGTAGAATTATAAGCAATTATCGCATATGACATTAAAGTTATTAAATCTGTTTTATTATCTTTTTCTTTTAAAATTCGGATATGTTCGATTAAGGTCGAATGGTAGTCTTTCAACTGGCGAATTTGATTCATGGTGATAAGGTGTGGTAAAATGTATTTTATATTATGTGTTTTTAATAATCTCGTCTACGACGTCAGTAGATGGGATTCACCAGTTCTAGGCCACTCAATCTTCCAGAAGAATCGGAAGAAGGTATTCTAGACCACATAATCCGCGGAAGAATTGTAAGAAGAATATTGTAGTAGCACTAAAGGCTTGTGTATTAAAACATACATCCCCTAATCGTGGATTTAAAAAATAGTTAACTTGACACCAAAAACAAAAAAAATCTATGTATTTAAGATTATATTTAAAGAGTATAATATTTGTTTAAAGTATTTATCTTGTTTAGCAGTTATACAAATAACTTATTTATAGAATGGGTAATTAGAATTAATGTATTTGTTTCTTCCGGGAAAAATAAGTTAATTGTGTTGTTTTTTGGTATGATGCACTCTTAAATGATTGCATCATTCGACTTTGTTTTACGGTTAAATTTAAATACTTTTTATTTTTTCATAAATTAATTTTAATGGTTTGTTTTCCGGAAAATTTATTGTTTTAGATGAACATATTTTACATAATTAGAATCACACACTAATTAATGCAATACGTTGCAATTGGTGTTTTTACCAATTATAAACACATCTTATGATTGTGAAAGAAGTAATAGTTCATATTCAAGTTTTGTGTGGTAAAGTGTTAAGAATTTTAAAAGGGATGGCTGGGAAAACCAGATAACTTTTGTTTAAAGTTTGCACTCCTGGGAATTAATTGATCTGGTAAGTTAGAATATTTTTTTATTTATTTTTGTGTTTTTTTTTTATATATTGCTAAGATAAGACAAAAAATTGTATTTTTTTTAATTGCAATAGATTTGATGTTTAAAAAGTGAGCGAGGTGCAGTTGCAACCCAGTGTTTTCCAAAATATTTTTTTCCCTGTAGAATATTAATTAATAATTTTTAGGTATTTTTTTTTAAATAAATTTTTGAGTCAGTATATTTAAAATTGAATGAAGAAATATTTTCATTGTTATAGAGTTATCGAGTTACGCATAAATTTGGGGGAACTGCTAAGGGTAAAACAATGACCAAAAATGAAAAAAAAAAAAATGTAAAATAATTTTAATTAGGGAGATAATTATTTAAAAGAAAGTAACCAAAGAACGGAATTATATTATTTTACCTAATTGCTTTCCCTTTTTTTGTTTTTTAGACTGATATGGATGAGCTTCCTTATAAAAGCGGTCGAAAAGGCGGAGATGGAGTTGTCAAACCCTGGCAAAGAAGAAAATAGTAAGGGAGAAAAAGGACGTAAGTAGACAATTAGTTTGTTCCTAGATGGTTGGTTGACGTTTAAAAGTTAAATGTTTTAGTTTCTAAAATAGAAAGTGTTCCATGTTTGTTTGTTTACTGGATGAACCAACAGGGGTTAATGAAGAGTAAAAGTAAATAGTTTTAGCAAGGGGTCATGGAGAACGAGGAGGTGGTGGAGGAGGACCCGGTCCAGCAAGGGTCATGGAAAACGAGGAGGAAAGATTCATGTACATGAACGACAGAGAGGCGGCCCCGGCTGAAAATGTAGACCAGCAGAATGGGGATAGAGATGTGTGGCTCAATTATGAGTCTTGGCAAGTAAGTAAAAAAGAATAACTTAAAAAGTATTGCTTGAAAAACGTTCCCTTAGAAACTTGTTTTTTTTGGCAAATGAGTATTAAAAAAAAAAAAAAGTTAATAAATTAAAATTTTAGTGAGCTTAAGTAATTGAAAAAAATAGGCTTGAAAAACAACTATATCTTTTTTCTTGTTACAGGGATATTTGGATTACAAATACATTGTAAAAGAGATTAAAAACGATCGCATAATGGTTGAAAAAAGCATCGATCTCCACCAGAAGCGGCTGAAATTTCTAAATTTGAAGCTTGCCTTGTTTCGCCAGTTAAGGGAGGTTATGAGAATGGATAATATGCTAAGGGACAAGATACAGGAAATTTTAGAAGAAGAAGAAGTAGGAAGATAGAATGGATAGACTATTTTATTTTGTAGATGTAGATTTTATTTTGTATATTCATTAATAAAAAAATATATTTACTCAAAAAAAAAAATTTGATTTCTAGATCCGTTTTATAATTGTTAGGAAAAAAACATAAATTACAAAAAGACATGGGTATTCCTTGACCGAGATGCCTAACATTGGGAATTTTTAGTTAAAGATACACAATGGTCAAAAAATTAAAAAAGTTAGTAAAATGATTTAGTTGGGAAGATAAGTAATTGTTTAAAATTAAACAAAAAAAATACAATAAGTTAAAAAATAAAACACTAACCTTTTTTTTGTTTTAGCAATAATAGGGTTTAGGCATTATTAGGTTAAGAATCAGCCTCTATAACTAGGAAAAAGAAAAAATTAAATAGTTGGGAAAAATATTTTAAAAAATAAAAAAAGAAATGTGTTTTTTTGCTAGGGTTTATTTAAAATTGAATAAATTTTACAAGTTGTTAAAAAATAGAAAAGTAAAAAAAGTAATAAATTAAATAATTATATCAACTTTAATGTTCTTGAGAG
>JACEGR010009441.1:0-26634 GCA_014170235.1 Listronotus bonariensis
ATAGAAGTAATCCATAAGGACTTAAATATTTAACACATAAACTTTATTAGGTAGTTCTGATTTACTCTTTGTCTTAGTGTTATTTTTTGAAAATCTACCTTATACGCAAAGATGATAATAAATCAGTGAACAAACATTCTATGCTTGTAAAATCGATACTTACTTTACGGACATGCAAAATGGATTAAAAAATAAAAGCGCTAGAACCCATAATACACTATAAATATATATTTGATGAAAAAAAGGAAGCAACACAGGGTTTCTGCAAAACATTGCAAATTTACATTTTTTTAGTATTTTTTCTAATAACATTTTTTCTAGTGTACCTACTGATTTTCACCAAATTTTGCACACATATCACTAATGATTCTTTGTATTCACCCTATTAATTTGACGCCAGTAGTCAATGCCAAAGGGCCTAAACTGTCATTCACTTTAGAAAAATGACTTGGATCTTTTTTGTCTCACTCCTTTTATAAATTTGGATATATAATTAATAAAGAGCATTAGAATATCTTTTAAAAAGATCATCTTGCCAAAAAATTTGGCAAAAATCAGTACACTACAAAAAAATTATTGGAAAAAATACCATATTTTTTTTAACATCCTGTATCTTACCTTTAATTTTAAGTTTTAGAAAAAAATGTATAAAAGTTTGTTGCATTTATTTTTCGTGCAGAATCGCCCACAGAAATCCTGACGCGTAATTTCCAGACATCCTGTATGTTCGGTGCTAGATGGATCCAGAGCAGGCGAAAATTTCTTTATCGCGGCAGGATAAAATAATACAATTTTAAACATCTAAAAGGTGCTTAGTATTCTGTTTTAAGGTAATTATTTACAAACCAGACGCATCGCCGATTTTTATTAAATTAGGAATACGGGGGTTTCTTGGGGCGCTGATTATGAATCTCACACTTATACATTCAAGTGCAAAAACAAGGGGAAAATAGTGAATCCAGGTTAGTTTTGGTTATTAAATCTGATGATGAATATTTCGAGAACAAAACGTGTCCGACTAAAAATTCTTTCAGATTTGTAATCAGCGCCCCAAAAAGCCCCCGTATACCAAATTTTATTAAATTCGTCGATGCGTCCGTTGTAAATAATTATCTTTTTAATATTTATTTCTATTTTGTGCTGTCATTTATAAAAGTTTTGAATATTTATTTGTAAACAAAAACTCTTAAGTAATTTTTATGGTCACTTTTGTAAAAATTGCATTTTGGGCAAGTACTTATTTCTAACTATAAGTTTGAAAATAACGCCGGAGTCTTTTATTAATTTTAAACAGACCCTTTGTAAAGCCACGCTACTCTGTTATCAAGCAAAACTTTTTATGAAGAGGCACATTTTTCGTAAAGTTAATAATTAACAAGTTTTCCGTCTGGTAAAAACTTCCAAAGTATGATATATGATATGCTTGTTTTTATTTTTACACAGATACTAATCTTTAATTCTTTGCTCCTCTTTTACCATAATTAATAATAAAACAAACCGCAACGAAAGCGAGAGTAATATAAGTGCTTCCTTTTAAAAAGAGGGTAGATTTCAAACATGCCCTAACCGTAAAACCTTTCTCTACAAAAATGTTCTTTATAAATCATCTCGAAAAAACATTAAAACCAATCGCTAACTTCTTTATAAAAAGAGGAATCAAGAGTACCATCAAAACAATGGCTTGAATATTTTTCATAAGTACTGATAAAGGCAATGGGTATCGCTTATTTTAGTTATATATTTAGACCTTCTAAAAAAAAATATTTTTTTATACAAAAGTATATTTTTAAAACATAAATAAAACAATAATGTTTTTAGTGACCTTTAATCCATATTGGAAGCATGTCCAACAAGGAATAGACCAATGTACCAACAAAAATGTCCTGATTATCTTTTATGAGGAACAAATTAAAGTAAGTATGGTAAATATTCAGTATTAAAACATAAGTTAAATCCTTATATAAATTATAATAATTTAAGCTAAAATGCAAATTTAAATATTTTTTATTTTAAATTAAGAATAGCTCAAAAAAACCTCTTCAGTGTATCCGGATTTCGTTGCAATAGTTAAGAAAAAAAAATTTAGACCCTAATGCCCAGTTTCACAATATATGGTTACCATCACTTTTGGGTTAACTATTTTGGCAACACCAATCACATTTCGGTATTTCGTTGTTTCTATGGTAACAAACCTATGGTTAGTGTTAACCAAATATTGTGAAATTGGCTGTTAGTTGATGTTTTTAATTTTAAAATTAGATTCATATAGTGGCCTCTGATATAGACTTTATAATCAAAGAATAAAGTTAGCTCTCTGTTGTTAACCTTTTACATTTTACGGCAACATCTGTGTTTGAACTATTCTACCACGCCCAGCACGCCTATTTATCTCCAAATTCCTCAAGTTTGATCACTTATTAGTTATTTAAAAACTAAATATTTAAGATTTGCGCCACTATGTTAATAGTTTTTTTTTTTAATCTTTGGACAATCCACGAAGGCTGAAAGCCTAAATACTAACGTACCGTGGGTGTCTTAAGCAGGGTAAGAGGAAGTTTGTTAACACGGGACTTAAAAACTTGAAGATTTGGGGGGATGGAAAGACCTCCGCTGGCAGCAGGTTCCACAGTCTAGAAACTCTAGGGATAAGAGAACGAACGAAATGGGAAGTTCGGAGCCTGTCCAATTGAACTGTATGGGGATGCACACGCGCGGCACCACGAGTTTCTCTGTTGGGAACTGCAAGAGGAGGGACTATACTGGACAATTCGTCGGAGCAGAAGCCGTAAAAGTATCTGTAGAAGAGCGATAGATCTCCCACAGCTCGACGATGGGCAAGAGAAGGAAGTCTTTGAGTAAGTAAAGGATCATTAATAAGACGAACAGCCCTTCTTTGAATGACATCAAGAATGCTGAGGGTTGTAGGGGATGCCATTCCCCAGACATGAGAACAATATTCCAGAGAGGGTCGAATTTGGGACACATACAAAGTGTATAAATTGGAAGGAGAAAAATACTTTTGGCTCGGAAGAGAAATCCAAGCTTTTTTGAAGCCGCGGTGGCTATAGATACAATGTGTTTATGCCAGTTAAGGTTATTCTCAAATGTGATGCCCACAAGGTTAAATGTGTCCCCGTTCTGCAAAACCTGGCCACTCATAAGCAAAGGATGAGTGTTTGATGATTTTTTCGCGACAAGGAACACGATTGTGTTTTGGATGCATTAAATTGAACGAGATTTTTGGCGCCCCAATCCAATATCAAATTGAGATCCTGTGAAAGAGATATCTGCATCGCCCTGCGTTTGCTTTCCAAGTCGGGTTGAGAGATTGGTTTGGGAACCTGAAAAGTGGAGTGAAGGGTACTATCGTCAGCATAACTATGAATGGGATTGGTTGTGGAAAAAAGAAGGTCGTTGATGTGAAGAAGAAACAAAGTTGGTGCTAGTACTGAACCCTGAGGCACTCCAGCATTAATTTCGTGAAAGCTTGAAGAGTGGCCATCAACAATGACTGATATACGTCGATTAGAAAGATAACTGGAGAGCCAAGAGCAGAGTTTAGTTGGAAGACCGTAGGAGGGAAGTTTATTAAGAAGTGCGTCATGCCAGACTTGGTCGAAAGCTTTAGATATATCAAGAGCAACGATCTGGGACTCACCTAGAAACTCAAGAGACTTGTTCCAGTTGTGTGAAACGAAGGAAAGAAGATCTGCTGTAGATCTCTTGTGACGAAATCCGTATTCGTATTGCCTGTCATGTAAAATTTTATGTTTTTCTAAGTACCTAAGAATTTGCGAGTTAATGGATTTCTCCATTACTTTACAAAGCATTGAGAGGAGTGAAATGGGTCTATAGTTGGATGGAAGAGATTTAGATCCTTTTTTGGGAATAGGCTGGACACGTGCAGCTCTTCAGCTGTCTGGAAATATACCCGTGTCATAAGAAATTCGAAAGAGCCTGGTTAAAATAGGTGCAAGTTCAGGATCACATTTTTTTAAAACGATTGCTGCTATTCCATCTAGCCCAGACGATTTCTTGGTGTTAAGAGAAGAAAGGATACGCTTAATGTGTTTTACCTTAAAAATAATATTGGGCATTTTGTGAGGAACTGGGGGAACAGTTGGGATTTGAATGATTGACAGGTGGATGAAGGGTTGAATTGGCAGCAAATTGTTTAGTAAATAGTTCGGCCTTTCCTTTAGATGTAGAAATAATTTCATCTTCCAAAGTTAATGGTGGAAAAGAACTGGTACAGAAATTTCTACTGATGTTTTTGGCAAAGGACCAGAAGGATTTGCTGCCATTTGAGCAAGAAAGTACTTTGTTTTTTATACGGTTATCAAAGGAGTCCTTGGCGTCTGAGATTGTTTGGTGGTAGTGGTTTCTTGCTTCAATGCTGGCCAGTCGGTTTTCTGGACTAGAATCCTGTAGAAACTTCTTGTGAGCCTGAACTTTTAAAATTCTAGCTTTGTCACATGTTTTAGTGAACGAAGGTTTGTGATTAGAGGGTTTAATGGTTTTCTTGGTGTGAGGTACATAGGTTTCAACGCCCAATAGAATTGACTCGGTTAGTTGGTGGTGGCGCCAGTGTTACCTCATAAGCTATTGATTGTGTACAAAAAAATTCTAGGAACTACAACGTTAAAAGGGTTTTATTGTTTCATTTTTTTGTTTCTCATAATAACTTTTTTCCTTGTGCATTAAGATCTTTTGTTGTACTTAAAAATTATATCTAATATACAGCGTGTCTACTTAAGTTCACACCGTATGGAATTTTTTTTATCATTAATTTTACGTAGAAAAAGTTATTCTTTATAAAAGTTCTGCATGGTCTAAACCCTTAACTGCAATCATCAGATACTAATTTTGCAGTGGTATACGAGTTATGTCAAAAAATACAAATTTTGCTCAGAAGGAAGGAAAGTACCTTTATTTTTCATGTTATCAAAATATTTTTATAAAGAAAAAATATTTGGAATTTAAAATACCTTAAGGATATGAAAATAGATTTATTTTTAGAAAAAGTACTTTTTTAACATTTTTTCTGCGATAGTGAGTTTCTGTGACTTTTTCTGTTCTACAGTTCTTACGCTTTCTTTACATGTTACATTTTAAAATAAGTATATAGTGCATACTTGTATACAAACAAACATATACAAACTTAAATCTTCACCCTTACCACATAAAAAAATAGGGAAAAAGTTTTTTGAAAATAAACAAGTTCATATATTTGAATGTTATTTATATATAACTAACATTTCTTATTTATAAAATGTTTTGATTTTATAAAAAATAATAGTACTATCCCCTTGAGCAAAATTCATATTTTTAAGATTTCTCGTATACCATTGCAAAAAAAAATATCTTATGATTGCATTTAAGGTTTTGGATCATGCAAAACTTTTTATAAGAAATAACTTTTTTCGTAAAATTAATAATGAAAAAGTTTTCCATATGGTGCGAACTTAAGTAAACACGCTATATACCCATGGAAAAAAATTATAAGGCAAAATTGTTTTCATGGTTTTTTATTTGTTTTTGAGCATATTTTTGTCAAAAATAACTTTTTGAATTTAAAAAGCGTCGTTCGATGAAAAATATAAATTTTTACAGCTTTTTGTTAACCACTACCTGAAAAAAAGTGCGTTATTTTTGAGCAAAATTCAAAAAACTAAAAAAGGTATGTTTTCACTCCGTTCTCAAAAAACGCACCCCACATTTCGCGGTTTTTTTCATATTTGGGGGCCCATTGACCATATGAAACAATAAAACCTCTATAGCGTTGTAGTTCTTTTCTAAAGTACATAATAGCCTATTATAAGTTATGTAAAGAAAAAGTGGTAAACATTTCAAAAGGATCGGTGCACTAGTTTTAAAGTTATGATGAGCACATATTTTGCAATCGAGAGCTTTTTTGATATTTCATAAAAGTACAAAACACGTTCTTAAGGCACATCGAACCAAAAATTAAAAAAATATTTTTAAGATAATATTAAACAATAATAAACCAAAAATGCTAGTATTCTTGTAAAAAGGCGTATAAAGCGTAAAATAAATTTGGGTTACAAAAAAACATTTTTTTTATAAAAATTGAATTAAACCTATCAACCTTTGCTTATTGTATTTTATTTTGTTATAGGATCTTCAAAAAGGAATTAAAAAGATAGCAGACTTCTTAGAAGTTTCACTTAATGATAAACAACTAAATGATTTGACGGAGTTCTTTACTTTCTCAAACTATAAAAAGGTAACACAGGGAAAAAACTTCTTTAACGACAACTTTGAACACGTTAGGAAAGGGGAGGCTGGTAGCTGGAAAAAGGAATTTCCAACAGAGTTAAGAAATAGAGCTGATAACTGGAAAAGTGAAAATGTAAAAAATTTAAGAATAAGATGTCAGGAATATTACCAATTCTTAAAATAAATAATTTCTAATAATTAAATTCGACATATATATTTTATTTAATATCTAATATATTTTTAGTAAATTAGACTTTTTTTTATATACCATATTTTATAATTTTAAATCATTGTCATTACGGCCATGTATAATAGACCGTAAGCCAGGCGCAAATTTGGTAAGTTATTTCCTCTCAGTCAATAACTCGTATAATGCTTCAGTAAAGGTTTACATGTATCGTAGTGAGAGTCAGCTGAGGCGCCGACGACGATTGGTTGAGCAGTGATAACCGCCCACGCACGTTAAAAAAATATATATTTATTTCCGATTAAAAAATTTTCAAGTTATAGTTGACCTAATATTTTTAAGAAACAAAATAGTCAGCTGGTTACAAAGTGGTGGATCATGCGTCAGCTGGTCCCACGACCATGAAAAGAATATATGTCATTGTGTTTTCAGTGACTTCCTCTGTGTTACTGGTAATAAATAAAGAAGTCAGCTGGCTATATGTAGGTGAAATACTTGTCAGCTGGTGTCCTGAATAGGCTATTGATTATGTAGTACTTTTAATAAGGAACTACAACGTTAAGGGGTTTTATTTTTTATTCTTTGTTATACTTGTAAAGAGTTTATAAAAAAATACAAATTTTTATACAGGGTGATTTAAAAAAGAGATAATTAAGAGCATAGAAAAATGGAAAAAGTAATATGTATTTTACCGTTATTAATTAATCTACAGGTAAAAAAAAATGGAATATAGCTACTTGGATGAGTATTTAAAAAAATGTATAAAATAAATATACAAGGTGAGTCAAAAATATTGTATGTAACTTTAAAATTGATATATTGACTTTATTTATAAACTTATTAAAATAAATATTTAAAAAGATGTTTAAGGACATATACTTTTATAAAATAATTATTTTAGTAAGTATACTGGGTGTCTCAAAAATTATTAGGATTTTTTTTTAATATAAAAATTTTTGTTACGTCTTTGTTTATCATAAAAATTAAATAAAGTTTTACTATAAGATATGCATGAGAAAAGAATATAAAACATATAATTAAATTATAGAAGGTGTCAATTTGTGGTGTCTTTTTTTTAATTTATTTAGAAATTAATATTTTCCAATTTATTATGTATTTAAAGAATTTTTTACAAAATATTAATTAAAATACATATTATCAGAAACTGTAAAAATAAAATTTTAAAACCTATTGTTACATTTACACTTTTTTTTCTATTCCAAGTAATAACTAAGTTACAAAACAATTTTTGAATAAAACGTTTTCTTTTTCAAATATCTAATAGGCTATAATTTTTTCGAAAAAAACAAAATGTAATTTAAACTAAGCATTAAACCCTACAATTCTTATTTCCATTTATCAATCTCAGTAGCTGCAGCGGTTTCTAATATCCCTTTACTAAACATCGAAAAAATCTTACCCTATATGTTTCAGTGGGCCCATTGAAAATAATATTAAATAACTTAAAATATGTCATTTTCCCCTAATGACAATTTGTATTCTGATTATGGACATGATCCTGTATCTAAAAAAGTCAGCTGGCAGTATGCTAGGAGAAAACTGGTAAGCTGATAAATTTAAATAGGCAATTGATTTTTACGATTGCCACCTTCTAAGCTATTCATTAGTACAAAAAAGTGAAATTTTTATTATGTTTTAAAAATATCTAAATAAGTATGATAATTATTATATAAAATCAATATTTAATTTTTTAAATTTTAAACACCATGTAGTTCAAAAACTAGGACGTTTAGGACATATGTTCATATAAATTTAAAAAATATATATTTTTTATAACTATTTTTTAAAAATCATTTTGTATAATAAATAAATATTTTTAATAAGTACGTATAAGTATGATTTATCTGTAGAAGTTTTTTTTTTTTAAATTGCAATATTAACGTCAAAAATAATAATTTTTATTTTTGTTTACAGTTTCCGATAGTGTGTATTTTGATTTATATTTTATAAAAATATCTTTAATAAATTTAAAAAAATTTAAATTATAAGCAAATTTTTAAAAAATTATAATTTTTTTGTAGACACACACATAATAAATTTAAAAATTTTTAAATTTTAAGCGAATTTTTAAAAATTATAATTTTTTTGTAGCCACCCTGTATAATTAAATTATATGTTTTTATATTATTTACTTATGCGTTTATTTTATAGTGAAATTTTTTTAATTCTAATGATGAACAAAAACGTAACAAATTTTTATATTTTTTTCAAAAAAAAATCATATAAATCTTGTAAAACACCCTATATACTAAAAAAATATTTTATAAAAGTACATGTTCTTATACATCTTTTGCTAAATATTCATTTAAATAAGTTTATAAATAAAGTCCCTATATTAATTTCAAATTTAAAATTTTAAAGTTACATACCATCTTAAATCACCTTGTATATTTTTTAATTATCCAAATATATATATTTCATCTTTTTTCCAAAATCTAGATTGATTAATAACATTAAAATATCATCTTCTTCCATTTTTACATTTTCTTAATTATCTCTTTTTTTAAATAATAGAAAACGACGATATTTTCGATGGTTTTCTCCAACCAAGGTAATTATGGTAATACCATAAATAATTTTCTATTATACGTTGTTTTAACCAATAATACAGGAATCTTATAGAAAGCCTGCTTTGTATAAGATTCGATATCGGCTTATAGTTGTAGGGAAGCCCAAGAGGGGATTTCGGGATTTACTACGGCGCGGCTGATTAACATACCGGAGGATACCTTGTACCCGGTTAAGTACCTCCACCAAAAATTAGCCGATGACCGATCGTAAAAAACAAAAATAAACCGGATATCAACAAATTTATTAGACAAGCTAAAACTCCTAGAGTATTAGACATAGCAAAATGAGGTAAATGGTATAGGAAGGCACTTTCGATTTTAACCGAAAATGGCTTCAATTTTAAACTTTTAAATAAAACACCCTGTATATTTTACTAATATTGAATTCCTAAGATAACTCCAAGTCAAAATATGACATTTTGAAAAAAATTTAAGCCCACTTAATTTTTTTAAAGCCATTTCTAATATTGCATCTAGGTGGCCATAATTTAAAGTGACCACACGTCCAGATTTTGGCGGGACAGTCCCGTTTTTTGGTAGATTGTCCCGCCGATTTTTAAAAATGTCCCGATTCTTGGTGGACCGTTCTGGGTCTCGTCGATTAAATCGAAATTATTCCTATATTCCCATTTTTCCTATTTGTTTCACTTTGAATGAAAATGTTGTGACTGCCAACCCTTGTTAGACAAGCACTTTTTAAATAAAGGATTTTTTTATATAATCTAACGATACAACTTATTTGCAATCGGATTAATAATATAGTCATAAATAAAGGATCATAGCCACCTATATGATTATGACCTATAAAGACATTTAAAAATATTAAATTATTATTATGAATTCTCTCAGGAATCCAGAAATGTTACAATATATAGGGTGTTCCATTTAAAAATTCAAAATTTTAGTCACTTTCGATTAAACCGGAAGTAACCAAAAAGTGAGAAATACCAGAAAACTCTCATCTTTCTATAGTATTTACTTATACCAAGTCTTACCGCGTCAGAATAATATAGGGTAAGTTAATTACATTCTAAACAGTGTAAATTCCACTAATCTGACAATTTAAGTGTGACGTAAGGAAAGTGGAGAGCTTTAAAGTTGTAAAAAAAAATCCGTCACATTGACATTCTAGAGCGTGGCTATTTTTTCTTTTACTTTGAAGAGAATAATTTAAGGATAACGAAAAATGTATATACCAAAAGGATTCGAACGATTTTCCCAAGCCGAAATAGTAACAGTTTTTTTTACATATTAAAAAAACCTTTAGTCGCTACCTCACCAATGAATAATATTGGCTCTGGTACTCACTGTCACGCCAGTGGATACAATAATCTTAATCTAGGTAAAACTTTTATGAGCACCTTATTACATTAAATAAATGTACCAAATTTTATATAACTCGATTAAAGGTTTTAAGATATTTAAAAAATATTGACTCTTTTTTAAACTTTAACGTCCTGTATCTTAAAAGTGAAGCAAGTCCTGGCGTTTATGGGAACTTTTTTCATAAAAAAATCATTCTTCTATGTTTTGTACCGTAGTAAGAAAACACCCTGTATTTATTTCGTTATTATTTAGAATGATATTGTATTCTTATAATACAAAAGAAAGTGTTATACTTACATTTGCTTCCTTGGGGCATTAGCTGCCGAAGGGACACTGTAACTTCTGCGGCATCCAATATTTATTTTTATAAAAACTAAGTGAACTTTTTCTTAGCCTGACAACGTTTGTTTCCGCTTTATAAACCATTTTTTTTCTAATTTTTTGCTACTATGCTTATTCGCAAATTAATGATTTTTACATAATTCGTGGAACAACAGATGTTATGAACTCCGTAAATTGCTAAGCTGCAGAATAGGTAAATGATGTTTAATATTAAATTATATTTAACTATAAAAAATGAGTTTCCTACTTCTAAAATATAATATTCTTCGCATTACTGAACCTATATGGTAAAAAATAAAAACAATGCATTTTAATTTTAACCAAAAAACTAAATGTGGTTTAGATAATGCTCTAATTATATTTTTTACCATTAAAAAATACCTTTATTTGGAGAATTTGTTTTCATGTAATAATATTTAATTGTCACTATTACAGTAACGCAATAATTAAAAAATTAAAAATGAATAGGATATAGGATTTTTAATACCTACCCTGCAAAAAATATAAAATCTGCAATTACGTATTGTACAATAAGAACATACGAAAATAAACGTATTGCAATAATAAAAAAATAGATTTTATACAACTTACAAGTTATTAAAATTGTTTGGTGGTTGGTGGATTAAATTAAGCTGTAAATTTAAACTACCAACCACCAAACATGTATATAACAGCGATTCTGTTTCTAACTCTTTAAATCTAATTTTAAGGTTAAATAATAGTTGCTTAAGATTTAAATCATAATTTTGATACTATTAAATTACATTCATATCAATATAGTAGTTGGACAAAATTAACATGTTATAATACTTAAAAAAAAATAAATATTATTTAATTTAATATTGGATTAAACCCAAAGTGCTAAATTTTATTTAAATACAAACCTAAATATAATTATTGTTTATTGTTCCAATATGATTAATAAATTTTGTTTCATTTAATTAAGCAATAAAAAATAGTCTACAAGCAACAATTTATTAAGAAATGATATACACTATTTCATATTATGTTTGTCTTTTAAAATGCTGCTTCTTAAATGGTTAAAACTCGGTCCATAAGTTTGCTATGAATTAAACCATCAATTATACTTTGGATAATGGTACTAATCAGTTTACCAACCCCTATCTTTATTCGTATCCAAAAGTCAATTATTCTGGCTAAATACTTAGATATAATATCATTCACTGTTTTGCTGATATCGTCGCTGTATAGCAAGCCTTCAATGGAAAACTAAAAGATAAAGACTATAATAATCAACTAATTATGCTGCACTTGGCCAAAATAAATTAAATCATATACCAGTGTTTCTCAAAAGTGGCTCCCCTTAGAAAAAGAAAATTTTGTTTTTCATTTTTTTACATAAATATGGATTTGTTTGTTCATACATTTACTTTAGTTTACTTCCGTTTTAAGCAAAAATTACTGCTACTTTTAAATTTTTAATGGCACCACCGATACATTTTCTCTAATTCGATAGTATATGATATTGTTAAAACAATGGGTTGGTTCCAGCAGGCTGTCAGAAATATTTACAACTGGTCGGATTATGCGCGCGTCAAATTTGTCGTTCCAGTAGTGCCATGTTTGTAACATTATACAATTGTTTGTTGTTCCAGCAGTAGTTTTAGGATGTTAAAAACATGTTGGAAACTGTTAAAAAGTTTACTACTTTTAAATTTTTAATGGCACCACCGATACATTTTCTCTAATTCGATAGTATATGATATTGTTAAAACAATGGGTTGGTTCCAGCAGGCTGTCAGAAATGTTTACAACTGGTCGGATTATGCGCGCGTCAAATTTGTCGTTCCAGTAGTGCCATGTTTGTAACATTATACAATTGTTTGTTGTTCCAGCAGTAGTTTTAGGATGTTAAAAACATGTTGGAAACTGTTAAAAAAGTTTTTAAACTTTCTTCAAACATTACTGACAAATTTTTAACATATCCATTCTTGTATTGACGTATAAGCAGTATGCACGCCTTGTTTATTTTTAGTTCCAGCATAAAACTGTTGCCAATATTTTTGCCTAATGTTTGTAACAGTTTTTGCGTTTTTAAGATTGTTGCTTGCATGTTTTTAACATTCTGCTGAAACAAACCTAATGACACCTTACTTGTCATTTTTTCTCATCTATATGGCCATATTTAAGCTAATTTAATGGTCATATTTAAGTTGAGTAGCCATAGAAAAATGACATGAATCGTCTTTTGTTAATCACGGCTTCTCAGTGTAGTACCAGAATAATTAAATTAAATAATCGTTTAAAATTTGCCGAACGAGCCACTCTCGCTGAAGCTAATAAAAAGGAGTTATGACCATGAATAGGATTTAACACACTATAGTCGGCCCTTAGTAGTCTTACGAATTTAAAAAACATTTATTCGGTTTTTTTTATAGCTGCTTGATTTAAAGTTAACAGTTTTTACCTAATCAAAGCAATCTAGAACAATTTTCTAAAAAATATTTTTTGGTTACCGATGTGTCATAACAAATGACATGTAAAAGTGTCATTGTACTCAAAATGTCATATACTATCGAAAAAGGATAAAATATACCGCCCATATAAAACAAGTTAATAAATCAACCATTCCATATTTATGTCAAATGTTGACATACCAATCTGTATAACCGAAAGTTAATTATTTTTTCTTTTATTAATAATTATTTTCTGTCTTTTGCTTACTAAATGAACAACACTGTAAATAAATAAGGGTTTAAAGTAATTGATATACAAAAGGCGTTTGTCCTGCTGCGTAGTTTAAAATAGTTTCATTTTGGGAGGGTCAGAAATAAAATATTTAAAAAACGCCAAGCTTAGGCGGCCATGACAACAAGCGTAAGCGTCAAGCAGAAAGTATTAAATCTTTATACTGCTTGCCTTTATTGGCTAAAATATTTTGTTGTAAACAGCGTCTTGAAGCCAGTTTATATACGTTAGAAACGCTTCGCGAAAAACATTTGTTCGTTTTGAGCGGCAGCGGCAGGGCTTTTTGCTCACGTATATTGTAGTCGCCTCAATTCTAAAATAAAAAATTATTCTAGGCTACTATTAAGATTAAAGACAGTGCTCTTAAATTCTCCGGTTTCCGCTGGCCGCAGACGCTTAGTATCGTGGCCGTAGCCTTAGAGTTAGGACAACTTGGATAACTTGAAGAGAATAAGAGTCAAGTAGCAAATTAGTAAAAATCAGTAATTGTACAGTAACCAGGTAAAAACATACTTTTTTGTATGTAATAAAAGATATGTATTACTTTATTACTAATGTTTACAAATGATACGTTTTTGAATTAAAAAATAATACCGGAATTTTATTCCATTGTTGGTGTGTTGTAAAAATGGCAAAATTTTTATAGCCTGCCATTTTATACCACTTAAGCTACCAAACATATTGACGATCGGTCTAAAATATAAACTGCACCTATTTTTACAGACTTAGTTCCTAAATTTAAATTTTTAAGGGCTATTTTTCGTATTTAGCTAGTTGATTCCATTTATTGTTTTAAAAGCTTATTCATCCCTAATGTATAAGAACTCGACCATCCGTTGGGCGCGTTCAAGCTGTGACTTCTCCTTTGTATCTAGTAGCACAGAGTTATACCGGTTGGTGCCTGAACATAGGAGATGTCATGTAAATGTTGATACCTTCAAAATTGGCTTTTTATGGCTTTTACAAAATTGTGTTAGACTATTTTAAAAACATTAATAAGATAAACTAACACACTAGATTTCGCTATTTTCTAATAAGCCAATTAAAAGTTATTTAGGGAAGATTCTTTGTTAAATCGTTCCATTTCTGATACATGCCGTAATAATTCCATTAGTAATAAGGAATATTATTAGAAAATAATTTAATTTAGTTTGTTATCTTATTTTATTAACGTTTTTAAAATAATCCTATACAATTTTGTTGTAAAATTAATTGGGTAGCCAATATTTAAAGATATCAAAATTTACATCATATTTCCAATGTCGAAGTAATAGCCAGTCTGGCTATTACTTCGCCTAGAGATAAAATTAAGATGTATTGAGTTTATTGGAATATTTAAATATTAACACACCCTGCTTTTTATTTTTTGTAAAAAACTTTAAAAAATGTATCGACTTTATTGAAGAGTATCCAAATTTTTTTAAATTGCTATACAGTGTGGGCCAAAGTAAACTTGTACATTTTTTAACTAATAATAACTTTTTATCTGTTGCGCCCATCTTTTTAATTTTTAAGGGGCTGATAGGTGGATATGTTTTCTCTGTGTTTATTAATTTTGGTTATATAAATTTAAACAGGACTGGACTTACGGGACTTTTTCCAAAATGATGTAATAAACTTCGTTGCAAAAAAGTTATCTACAATTAGGCTAGTACGTTCATTTTTTATTAGTTTACTGTTAAGTTTGGTCAGCACCTAACTCAGTTACTATGGTAACCTCACATTTTTAATTTTTAAAGGACACTAAAAGATTTTTTTTTAAATCGAATCATTTTCCATAGTTTGTCTACAAGAAAAGCGCATTAGCTTAATTGTAGCTAAATCAGATTTCTTTTGCAACGAGGTTAAATACAGTATTTTGGAAAAAGTCCCGTGAGTCCAGTTCTGTTTAAATCTATTGGTCCAAAATTGGCAAAACTAGACAAAACCTATTTACCTGTTAACCCTTTAAAAATAAATAAAAAATAGGCGCAACAGATAAAAAATATTTTAAGTTAAAAACTGTGCAAGTTTAATTTGGCCCACCCTTGATTGAAATAATACTTAAGCTGAATTTATAGATTGACTTTTCCGTTTCCGCTGGCCGTTCGATGTTTCGATTTCGAATATGGCATAGGGAAACGGTGAACAGAAACTATAAATTAATAAATGAAAAGTTGTTGTTTCTTCTTTTAACTAAAAACGGTAAATGGCAAACGGAAACAGAAACGTCAATCTATAAATCCAGCTTTATTTCTTGTTAGCATGTGTGCATTAGCTCCTAGCTACAGCCATCGAAATTTAAGTAAAAAAATCTTATATTTTGGACTGTGCCTGTGGCTACAGTTTTACATCAAATCTTACAAAGATTTGCACACCTTTAATACGTTAGGCATTTAAAAGAAAACAATGATAATAACCAAGATTTTATGAGTGCGCTTAATTTTTTTAATCATGCTACATCGGGAAGCCGGCCACAGAAACATCAAAATATATGGTCTTATGCATAACATGTAATAGAACATACGATTTTTAAAAATATCGCCTTAAGAAAAAAAATGTAAGTATTTGCTTAAAAGAAAAAAATGTGGCCGTGGGTTGTGACTGCTTATTTTACCACTGTTTGCTTATAGTCGTTTCAATAAAGGCTTTTCGCCGAAAGTCGTTAGAAACAGCTTCGATCTTGATATCTTTTAAAGTATTATTTTATTACAAGCTTATAATAGACACCGCAATATTTTTCTAACAAGTGGTAATATTAAAACTAACGCAACTAATAATAGTTTTGACTGGTAAAAATATTATACATTGTTGAATTTTCAGAAAAAGAATGGTACTATGAACACTTTACCCACATACAAAGGACATAATAGTCTGAAAAGTCTAATGTTTTTTTATTAACAAGACATAACACAAAGTTTTTTAAGTACAAGCCCAGCAAGCACCAAACATAGTTGAGAGATGTAGCAAAAGCTCAGAAGTTAATTTTTTAAATTGTAACTCTTATTTTTCTTGACCCAATCGGATTTGGCATTAAATTTCGCATGTAGTAGGTATACTATTTTATTTTGACATTCGAAAAGATTTTAAAACTAATACAAATTGATTACACAGGCACACACAAAAAAAAAAGTCTTGTATCTGAAACCAGACCTACCTACAGGTAAGTTTTTGATGTCCTAAAACCGAATCTGAAATCAGAATTTACCCATCACCCTTAGATTTTGCCCCAGCTACCGCAGCTACCCTCTAACCCGCCCCAGAGAGCGAATATTTCACTTTGTACAAAAGTAAAAAACAGAAGTATCAAGTTACGTTTTGATGTCCTAAAACCGAATTTGAAGTCAGAATTTACCCATCACCCTTAGAGTTTGCCCCAGCTACCCCAGCTACCCTCTAATCCATCCCAGAGGGTGCATATTTCACTTTGTGCAAAAGTTAAAAATAAAGTATCCAAGTTACGTTTTTTATGTCCTAAAACCGAATCTGAAGTCAGAATTTACCCATCACCCTTAGATTTTTGCCGCAGCTATCCCAGCTACCCGCCCCAGAGGGCGAATATTTCACTTTGTGCACAAGTTAAAAACAAAAGTATCCAATAATTATAATTATTTCTAAGGAACATCAATATCAGTTAGAGTTTGAAGAGTACAAGAATGCAAAATTTAATGAAACTTTTGGTTACCCTTTTAGATTTTAGCAGACCAAAACAGAAAAATAAAATATTCATCCTTAGGGTGTGAGTGAATTCTGACTTCAGATTTGCATTTAGTACTCAATAAAATATAATTAAGATATTTTTATATTTTACTTTTGCACAAAGTAAAATCTTCGCCCTCTAAGATGGTTTAGAGGGTAGCTGGGGTAGCTGGAACAAAACCTAAGAGTGATGGGTAAACTCTGACTTCAAATTCGTTTTTAGGACATCGAAAAACGTAACTTGGATACTTTTGTTTTTAACTTTTGCACAAAGTGAAATATTCGCCCTCTGGGGCGGGTAACTGGGGTAGCTGGGGAAAAATCTAAGGGTGATGGGTAAATTCTGACTTCAGATTCGGTTTTAGGACTTAAAAAACGTAAGTTGGATACTTTTATTTTTAACTTTTGCACAAAGTGAAATATGCACCCTCTGGGGTGGGTTAGAGTGTAGCTGGGGTAGCTGGGGCAAAATCTAAGGGTGATGGGTAAATTCTGACTTCAGATTCGGTTTTAGGACATAAAAAACGTAACTTGGATACTTTTATTTTTAACTTTTGCACAATAGTGAAATATGCAACCTCTGGGGTGGGTTAGAGGGTAGCTGGGGTAGCTGGGGCAAAATCTTAGGGTGATAAGTAAATTCTGACTTCAGATTCGGTTTTAGGACATCGAAAAACGTAACTTGGATACTTTTGTTTTTAACTTTTGCACAAAGTGAAATATTCGCCCTCTGGGGCGGGTAGCTGGGGTAGCTGGGGAAAAATCTAAGGGTGATGGGTAAATTCTGACTTCAGATTCGGTTTTAGGACTTAAAAAACGTAAGTTGGATACTTTTATTTTTAACTTTTGCACAAAGTGAAATATGCACCCTCTGGGGTGGGTTAGAGTGTAGCTGGGGTAGCTGGGGCAAAATCTAAGGGTGATGGGTAAATTCTGACTTCAAATTCGGTTTTAGGACATAAAAACGTAACTTGGATACTTTTATTTTTAACTTTTGCACAAAGTGAAATATGCACCCTCTGGGGTGGGTTAGAGAGTAGCTGGGGTAGCTGGGGCAAAATCTTAGGATGATAAGTAAATTCTGACTTCAGATTCGGTTTTAGGACATCAAAAACGTAACTTGGATACTTTTATTTTTAACTTTTGCACAAAGTGAAATATGCACCCTCTGGGGTGGGTTAGAGGGTAGCTGTGGTAGCTGGGGCAAACTCTAAGGGTGATGGGTAAATTCTGACTTCAAATTCGGTTTTAGGACATCAAAAAACGTAACTTGGATACTTCTGTTTTTTACTTTTGTACAAAGTGAAATATTTGCTCTCTGGGGCGGGTTAGAGGGTAGCTGCGGTAGCTGGGGCAAAATCTAAGGGTGATGGGTAAATTCTGACTTCAGATTCGGTTTTAGGACATCAAAAAGCTTACCTTCTAGGTAGGTTTGGTTTCAGATACAAGACTTTTTTGTGTGCTTGTGTTATTTATTATCATTAATACCTAGCTAAGTCTTTCATAATATTAATGCCCGTTTCCACCAACTCTTTTAGGGGTTTCTTAACGTTAGTTAGAGAATAACTTACGGTAACTTAATGTAAGTTATTCTCTACCCAGCATTAGGAAACCCCAAAAAGTCGGTAGAAACGGGCATAAGAAAACAGGATGAATTTTACCAAAAAAATTTACCACAACCCATGCTGGGTATTTCCTATAGAGCGTGGCGAACATTGAAATATCTGAACTGTATATATTTTTTTTAATGAAACACTGCTGTCCAACGGAAAACACCGTGTGTGAATAGGCTTAAAATATCCACATACGGTGTTTTTCCGTTGGGCGAAAAAATAGTACAGGGAAATAAAGCCTAAAAAAGTTATAACCTGGCAATTCTTTGGTTTTAAGCACAAAATGTTCCATACTTTTGTTTTCAAGTTACTTGCAATTGATGTAAAAACTTTAAAAATTATGCAGAACTTTTTGAGAAGGGGTACTTTTTTTCGTTAATAATTAAATAGTTTTCCATTTGGTAAGCACTTTCTCAAAACGCTGTATATAAAGAGAAATCCAAAAAGGTAAGGGTCAATTTTAATTAGGGGGTAGATTGAGGGCCGTCTTCATTGATTTTTTGTAAAAAAAATTGCTATTGCTTTTTAAAGAAATGTCTAATTATGCAGTTTAAGACAAATTCTTTAATTTGTCTTCAAAAAATACTTTATTTTCCCATTACTTTACTTTTAATAGGTTTATGAAATTTTGCATTTGGCAAAAAGTTGACTACCCACACGCAGTATCTCGATTCGTATTAGTCGTAGGAAAATTAAAATTAAATATTATATATATTTTTAAAGGCTACAATTATAAGTTGAAGTTAAAATGTATCCTTTTTCTGTTTTTAAAATCTAAACTGCACAAGTTTACAGGGTGTTCTTAAAAAAAAATGCAATATAAGATTTTAAATATTGAGATTTTGGTCATGGCAACAAACATTCCCTGGATAAGATAAAGTAAATTTTGGTTTGGGATTAATTTTGTTGCCCGTAGTGTTTTTAAACACGTAGCAAATAATGATTATTAAACAATTTGTTTGAGTTTTTACTTTTAGATATCCTGTTTTTAGCAAAAGTTTTAGAAAAAGAGTAAAAAAAATAAGTTCTACAATTTAAAAAAATTAATCCAGCTCTTTACTCATGTTATTAGAAAATCTGTATACAACAAAATAATTTAATGAAATGCACCTTTCAAACCCTACAAGTAAAAAAACACTTGTCGTATATCGTTTAACAAAAGGGAATATTAAACATTTCCGCACAATGGGGCGTTCCTGTATGTTCTTTATACAACTAGATGGTATCAACTAAAAACAAGCCAACAAAATTTATGTCTGTTTTCATAACTAGCTTCTTTTAAAACTAAATATATTTCTACTTACACTAGTGTTTTTTCCTATTGAAAATTCCACACTTATATTCCTAAATCCACCAATATGAGTAGGAATAAGTACAACATCGGCTAGTGAATATATTTGAAAACTAATGTGATCCAAATTTAAACTATAAAAAAATATATATTACTGTGGTTCGGAATTATAATAACTAATAAATACACTGTGTCCCCATATGGATTGGGTAATGGTAAATTAAGGTTAAATTTTAAAAATTATAATAATTGAAAAAGTGTTTTGTAAGAATAAAAGCATTATTTTTTTATAGATATAGATTTAAAATTACAAAAATGTTATTTTGTAATAAACAAATATATAAAAATCAAATTATTGTTTTTTAAAAATTAATATTTTATACGTAGGCGAGGGTAGCGACCGCCCTCTCGCCCCCTGTGGCTACACCACTCTGAAAAGGTTAATGCCATGCCATAAGGATTTTTTTAATAGCAAAACCCATCTAAGTAACTGGCAGTAAAATTTTATTATACCAGGTGTCGAGAAACTTTAACGTCAAACTTTAAGGGGTTGTTCTCCAACAAAATAAAAAAATAATCAAATGTCCTAAATATATAAAAAAATAGCTTTATTACTAACATATTTTGTTTTTTAATTAAGAAGACGCTATTCAAGCATTAAAGAACATCGATATTTAAAAAAAATAGAATTCCAATACGGTTTCAAAATGCCACTGCCGTTTTAATGCAGTAGCGTACCATTTACGTTTAAATATCTAAATTAAAAGTTAATAAAAACTATTAAAAAAATAACACTATATTTCGTGTTGGACTGGGACCACGTGGACGACAAATCAAAAGTTTAAAATGGCCCTTCTTAATCTGTTTTTTTTTAATTTTATAATATTAAAAAGAAAGAAAAAGGATCATAAAAATAAAAACATAAAAATGAACAGATTTATTTTACATTAAAAAACAGGATGGATTTCCAAAAACATATTTTATTTAGTTTACTAATTAAGTAAACCTCTTATAAAAAAAAATATTTTTTTAAACAAAAATATAACTTAAAGCTATCAATGGGTTTCGTAAAATTTTATAGAAAACGATTTTTTGTTTTCTTTGCGTTATTTTTAAAACAAAGATAATTATCCGCGGTTTCGGCAACCTATAAGCACTCAACCTTAGTGCGGTAGATACGTTCAATGAATATTATATCCCCATTTTTTAAATTTGAATGGCCTTTTATTAATAATACAATATAAAGGGTAGTTAATTAAAAAAATAATATTTTTATATAAGGTTCTTAAAGATGTTTGTGAAACTACTAAATATTGGATACATCAAATGCGGTATTTTTTCTTAAGTGTATTTTTTACAGAGATAAACATATACACTACTAAATTCTTTTAAAAACCTCTAAAATTACAATTTTTTATCTCTAAGAAAAAAGAAGGTAAAACTGCATGAAAAAAAAATTCTGACACAAAAATTTAGGTAACTATTCGTGTTTTTCTATATTGGTCATTATTTGTGCTTAGAATTTACGTCCTTTTTATATAAAATAATTAATTATCTCTCTAACCAAAATACCTTACTAACTTTTTTTTCATTACTAATAAAAATGCATCTGGTAAGTATAAAATAATATCGTAAGCGACAATGAGATAAATCGTAACCGCCGCAAATATGTGTCAAATACGATTTTTTGTCAGGTACCATGGTGGAGCATACGTTAGAAATAAGGATGTTCTGAAAAACCTTATCCCCATAAATGGTAGATACCTTACTTTAAAAATTGATTTTACTCCTTTATAGGGAATATAATAATGCTATTGTAAAACTGCTAATGTGTAGCTTATCATAGGCAACAGTTTGGCATAAAAATATATTTTTTTGAAATTATGTTTTGTAAAAACCCATCAATATATATAAGGTGTAAAATGAAATAAAATGTAAACGACACACTAAGAGTTAAATCAGAATTAAAAAATTATTTATACAGTATATCACCATGGTAGATTAAAGTATATCGGTAGAGCTTTTTTAAACACTGTATAAAAGAAATTAATTTTAATTAGGTTTTTATAAAATATCTAGGAATAATAAACATTATAAAAACGGTTTTTTTCTTTTTGTTACAAATTTTGTATACATTTTTAATATTTTAATAATTTTTAAATCTTACTATATGAGAGTTAACTTTACCTAAATCAACAAAATATAAACTAGTTAACATAAGAATATTTAATAAAATAAAGCTTGTTGAACCATAAAAGTGGGATTTGTTTTAAATAAACATAGTAAGAAATCCAATGCAGACAATAATGAAACTCTTTATTATTATTTTTTTAATTTCATAAAAATAAAAGTTTATTAAGAAAAAAGAGTTTAAAGTCTGTTTTATTTATAGGAAAATGGACGCTGTAAATAAATTAAAAATAATACTTATCACAGCTTTAAGTTAACTTACCTAATATTTCCTTTCCGAAAAACGGCAATATTTGTCCTAAGATTACACTTACTTGATAATTGGTAAATAAATGTATACCTCCAATGTCTATAGTAAGATTAATTGAAGATGGAGGATTTAGATGGTATTGTACATTTATGTAACTTGCAACTATACTTTTATTCCAGTAAGTTTAAAATCTGATATACCAAATAAACCACTAAAAATATAAAAGTAAATGTTACTAATTCCAAAAATTACCGCTCTAGTTATAAGTTGTAACGCTGACAATTATTAATAAAAATAAAATCCGTGCCCAAATGTAATATTTTTTATTTATCGAAAGTTTTAGATACACCACCAGCCTTATTCACCAATCTCTGATAAAGTAACGTTAATTTTTAAATTTTGAAAAAAAATCTTTAGTGATTGGAGCTCTGTATATTATTTTTTTTTCTTTGGGGATGAGTTAGTTGTAGCATTTAATATGAAGTCAATATGTAGTAAATGCGAGCTTAAAAAAAATGTATTATTAGAAAGAAAAATCTTAGCAAACAGGTAACTATCAGGTTGGCAACTATGAGAATGGTAAATACGGCCGTTATAATATTAATCACTTACATCCAATTTGTGTCGAAGTTGTCACCAAATTTAATTATTTAAAACCAAAGACTACCTATAGCAGCTAAAAATGTATAGTGCCTCAGTCAGCAATAAAATATACTTCTTGATAGTACCCTTTTAAAACCTTTTAGGGAGTCTCTTTTGACGAGTATACCACGAATATTTAGAGGCGCTCTAACCCAGCCTATAAAAATCCTGCCCTATTAAGGTAAATAGAGGAACTAAAAAGGTGGCTTGGTGGAGCAGGGAGCTTAATAAACTTAGAACCAGCTCCAGACAGCTACTTAATAAGGCTATGAAAACCAAAAGGACTGAAGACTGGACTGCGTACAAGGCCGAGCAAAAGGCATATAAGCGTCTGGTTCGAAAGTCTAAATTGGAATCATGGCAAGACTACTGTGGGGAACTGGAGAATTTATCCTTGGTTGCAAAATTCAGGAGAATATTCGCAGGAGGACCACATATTAAAATTGGGGAACTCAAGACACCTCAAGGGGTAGTTTTAGAAGAACCCGAGCAAATAATGAATCATCTCTTGGAGATACACTTTCCAGGATCCAAGAGGGTTGATTCTGACAACAATCAGACCGGGGAGGGAAGTAAACATCCCCCTCTAGGTCTGATTGGAAGATGGCTTGTAAGGTTGTTACGTTCAGCAAGGTGCGCTGGGCGGTTAACTCCTTTGAGAAATACAAAAGCCCTGGCACGGATGGCGTTTTCCCGGCTCTCCTATCTGAAGGGGGAGACGAGTTGACGAGGCATCTGGTCAGGGTATTTAGAGCGTGTGTGGCACTAAGATACACACCCAAAGCCTGGCGTGAAGTGAGAGTAGTCTTCATACCCAAGCCGGGGAAGAACTCATACGACACAGCCAAGGCATTTAGACCGATCAGTCTTACCTCTTTCCTACTTAAAACTCTGGAAAAGGTAATAGATCGTTTTCTAAGGGATGAGATGCTAACTACTGGTAAAAAGTTACATCCATCTCAACACGCGTATCAACCCGGTAAATCCACCGAAACAGCCCTTCACGCCCTTGTCGGAGATATCGAAGAGGCGTTAAGGAGGAAAAAAGGGTTACTTTGCGCGTTTTTAGACATTGAAGGGGCTTTTGATAATACCTCCTTTGATGCCATATGTAAAGCAGCTAAGGAATTCCGGGTCAACGACACTCTAGTCGACTAGATACATAGCATGCTAAAGACAAGGAATGTCACAGTCGCGCTAGCTGGGACAAGCGTCAAGGCAAGAGTCGACAGAGGATGCCCGCAGGGGGAGTTTTATCACCACTGCTATGGCTTCTCGTAGTAGACAGCCTGCTGGCCCAGCTAGAAAAAATGGGTGTTAAGGTGGTGGGATTCGCTGATGATATCTGCATTGCAGTGCAAGGTGATCACGCCCCAACCCTAAAGAGTAAGATGCAAAAAGCACTGAACATAGTTGACGAATGGTGCGGTCTCCGCTCCCTGAGGGTCAACCCTGGGAAAGCGGAGATAGTACTATTCACAAAAAGAGAAGGATGATTATTGAATCACTTCAGATACAAGGCGAGGATATTGCATTCAAGGACCAGGTTCGTTACCTGGGAGTGACCCTTGACAAAAAACTCAGCTGGAAATGAACACATCCGTGTACAAACAGAGAAGGCTAAAAATAGCCTCTGGGCGTGCCAGCGGATGATAGGTAAAAGTTGGGGACTTAAGCCGAGAGTGGTCAATTGGATCTACTCTGCGATTATGATCCCACAGCTAACTTATGCATTGGTCGTGTGGTGGCCGGCAGCCACCAAGACCATTAACAAAAGCAGAATGAAGAAGGTGCTCAGACTAGCGTGTTTGGGGATTACGGGGCATTCCGTACCACTCCCACAATGGCCATGAGCTACCTATTCTGCTTAGAACCCCTGACATTAAAGCTAAAGAAGGGGCGATTAAAACTGCTTTTAGACTCAAATCAGGCGGGAAGTGGAAAGACAGATCGTATGGTCATGCGGCGGTACTCAGGGAGGTGGGAGGAAATGATATCTCACGGCCTGAGGGCTCCGATGTCATACCAAGGATCTACCACTTCCACAGAAATTATAAAACAAAGATCCCGGACAGAAATGAATGGACGGATCATATGGAAGACATTCTCACTCCTAAAGGACTTGTCTGGTACACAGATGGGGCTAAAAATAGGAGTGGGACTGGAGCTGGTGTGTGGAGTGAAAATCCAAGGATGGAGCTGGCGCTTGCCCTTGGAGATCACTCAACAGTAGTCCAAACAGAGGTGTATGCAATCTGGGCTTGTGCCAGATGGATCTTGGACAAGCAATACAGAGGCAAACACCTATATATATGCAGTGACTCAAGAACCGCCCTACAACTACTGAATAGGGTAACAATTGAGTCTAAGCTAGTTAAAGACTGTACAGAGACTCTCAATACATTAGCTCAGAGTCCAATACGGTCAACCTGGTATGGGTACCAGGACACACTGGTATCAAAGGAAATGAGGCAGCGGATAGACTGGCGGTAGCGGGTAGCAATAACCCAAACCTGGCAGTACCCTGCCCCCGGGCATGTCCGGTGGGGTCCCCAGCGCTGGGCCAAGGACTGGACCAGAAGAAAGTTTGAGGAACTGTGGTCATCGGAGACAAAGATAATGCATACCAGGGCAATGCTTAAGGGTCCCTCTCAGGACCTTGCATCCAGATTACTGGGCATGAGTAGAACTCAGCTGAGGACTATTACAGGCCTGGTATCTGGACACTGGTATACTAAAAAGCACCTAGCCAAATTGGGTCTGGTAGCAGATTACATCTGCAGGTGGTGCGGAAATGGGGAAGAAACCCCGTTTCACGTGATTATGGAATGTAGGGGTCTAGAGGGTCCACGAGAAGACATATTTGGAACCTACAAAAATGAATCCGAATCACTAAACCTTGCGGGACTGGACCTAGGACGAATGCTACAGTTGGCACATAGCACCGACCTGGACAAAGTACCGACACTCTAAAGGATATCCCCCTGTAAATGGGATCTGCGTACAATGGCCAGCGCTGGCTGAGTGCGCAGCAAATATCTTCATTAAAAAAAAAAAAAAAAGAGGCGTCGCCGAGCGGATCATAGACAATTTTATGTAAATTTTAAAGGGCTTAATTATATTGGCTCCCCGTAGATTTTACAGGAAAAATGTAAGATAACTTTTGAAGAGACCAATCTGACAAACCCTTGATTCAAGTTTCAAAAAAAATACTAAAAACATCTTGAATTATTCAATTAAATGTAATTGCAAAATTACCAAACTTTCGGTTTAAGTAAAACTAAACAGGTACCTGTAATATGAATGTTGCCAGGGACATAAGGAAATGTGTCAATAAATCAGTGACAGTCAGTATTTAAATGAATAGTATGTCACTGAAGTAATGCGAAAGCGGTTTCCAGTGGTTAAAGCGTAGCCTAAAGAGGAAGGGATTTTTTTAGCTGGTAGAAATCCAGTTTACCTGGCCACATACGATCACTTTTTCGGCCAGGTGTTTTTCGAAGATTTTTTTTACCGACCTCTATAAAAAAAGTATGTTGTTTGCTGGTGGCTGCGGTCTGTTTGGTTTTTTCTTA